>JALJCO010011816.1:0-10470 GCA_023101725.1 Atherinomorus stipes
ATAGGCTTTGGGTCTATACAGCTTGGAGTAAGACAACATGCATAAAGAGGATGATGTGGTCAAAATACTCATTTGCCTAATAATTCTGCACTCCCTGTATAGTGGCGAGAAGGAAGTTCGTACCTTGGTTCCAAGAAGTCCATCAGACGATGAAAGCCTTTGTTTTTGACCACACAGTGGTTGATCGTCTGTGATATATTCCACTGTTAAACTTCTCTTTTTTCTTTGAAATGCCTCCACCAGTGTTTGTTGCTGTGGTTTGGCAGCCTTCTTCTGGTAAATCCCGTATTCGGCGGTGTGATTTCTTTGTAAATGACTAATTAAATTTGTGGTGTTGAACTGAGCCCTAATGATTCCTCCATGAGAAACGTCCAGTTTAGATGTTGGGCTATCTCTGTTTTCTAATGAAAAGTATTCCCATACCGCAGACATGTTTTGTGTATCCACTAGGGATGGGCGATATGGACAAAAAAATGTATCACGATAATTTCTTGTGTTTATCACGGTAACGATAAGTGACGATAAAAACTATCAGCAAAATATTTTGTATTATAAATTTGTCACTAAATTCTGTCCTGAAAGCCCTACAAAGTACTAGAAGCCACTAAACTATGTCTATTAAGTTCAAGTAGTGCACCTGTATCGCAAAACTAGTAACACCAATTAAATAAGTCTGAAATATGAGAGACCAAATTCCACATTTATTCAAACGATGCAAACAGCAAAACTAAATTGGCCTTTAAAAAAAACCAAAGTAGTGCAACTGCAAACAACCTGACAAATTGTCATCTCACGATAAAAACGATAAGTTCAAATTGTTGTTGTGGGGAATTTCTTTGACGATATATCGCACACGATAAAATATCGCCCATCCCTATTATCCACTCTGTGGGAGCATCGCAACAACTCTAAAAACGAACATGAAAAGTGGAACTTCCCCTGTTTTGACTAGTGGAATGGGAATAAAAGCCCAATGTTTTATACCACCATGAAAACTGGATCAGCCCGATCCAGTAACTAAATCCGGTCCTATCAGATACTGTCAAAGTGGGCGTATCGGCGACCGATTCAGAGTATCTGCTCGGGACATCCCTACACTGAACTATGTCCAACGTTAAATTAAAAAAGTCTATCAGAGGGTCTCAGTGGTTTTTATTTTCAGAACAATAAATGATTTTTTAAACCGCTGGGAGTCGGTTCAGCAGGTGCTGATCATCCTTTCTTGTTATTACATTACATTTATACTGCAAGTGGACTTGAATATGTATTTAGGTCCTCTAATAAACGGCCAGTTGTTTCAGTAAAGCTCAGACTTTTGTCGCTTCTCTGCATTTTGGCTAAGATCAAGTGTAGCATCTGTTCTTATCAGTTTAATATGATACGTCCTCCGTTCCACAACTACATATTAAATGGATTTTTAGGAATGGGAGTTTGAAAGAAGAGCTCGCTCCCTTCACTCCACACATCGACCTGGCTTTGCAGTGCTGCTGGGAACGGTGTACAACCCCCCCCCCCCCAAAAAAAAGAATTAAAAATTTGTGCAGAATTTTATTGCTCTGGTAATGACCTGCAAAAGCTTAGATACTTTAAAAAAATTTACAAAGTTTTAAAGGGGTGGTTTGATTTCAATAAACTTTCTGTGAATTTATCTAAAACTAAATATTAATTTTAGAAATAGAAAAATAGACCATCCAACAAACATTCAAATAAATTATGTAACTGAATGTGTGCAGTTAACAAATCTCTAGGAATCACTGTTAATGAAAAACTTGGTTGGAAGCCACATATTGATGTTCTTAAAGGAGTCATCACCCGGAAATCCCACTTTTTCACGTTAAAACATGTGTACTGGAACAGGACCTCAGTTATAACGTGCCAGAAACTCCGGAAAGTAAAAGTAACTTCGTCTTTGAGTGCGGGCTCTCTCTTCCACCAGAACCGGCCACAAGCACGCGCTCTCCACAGTACGCGAATTGAATTTCTTTCTCCGAATGATGTAAACGAGAGACGCTGCTAGCTGCTAAGCTAGCCTCTTTAGCGCCACCTAAAAGCAGCTGATTACCTGCCACAGAGGAGTTATGACCAGCCGTTATGACGTGTACTAGAGAGGCTGTGAGCGAGCTGCTAAGCTAGTATCTTTAGCACCACCTGAAGGCAGCTGATTACCTGCCACAGAGTAGACCAGCTTTGTCAGAAAGGACGCCAGCGACAAGGAGGAGGAGGAGGAGGAGGGAGATAGCTGTGCTGAGTTGCCTCGGCAGAAATTCATCAGTTTTCAGTCTAACAGGAGGGGCAGCTTTACCAGGGAGCAGTGGATTATATTTATCAGTGAGGATGTGCAGTCGGTAAGTGTTGCTGCTGTGTAACTTATTATCTTTTGTGTAAGAGACCAGTAAACGGTGGTTGATGAACGGACAAGCTGCTAATGTAGCTACAGAAGCTAACACTGTTTGGTTAACTTCATGTCAGACGTCCGCTCCTTTATATTCATCAGAGTCCAGCCCTTTTACTCCGGATCCTCTCCATCAACCGTGCCGTTACGTTTTTATCACGTTTTTCTCTGCTGGGACATCATTTCCTTCACTTCTGTCCTGGTAAAACTTTGTTTTGGCTTTGACGTTTGCCTCGTGAACGCGCTTACAGACCGGTCAAACCCCGGTACGTATTCTCGCGACAAACAAAAGTTGGAGATAAAAAGAGGTTAAAATGAGCTCATTAAATTTTCCTCCCACCCAACTAGAATTAAAAATTCATTTGAAGATAATTTAAGAAGGATTGTGGATGTAAAACAGCAGGTTGTGACACCTTTAAGTCTAAGTTGGCAATAAAAAAAATTATTTTAGAAAAAGGAGGTCCGTATTAGGCCATGACTCACTTAGCTTACTATATAATCTCTCCTGTTTTTCCATATTTGAGTTATGTTGTGGAGATAAGAGGAAATAAGAAGGCAAATGTTGATCGTGCAGACTTCTCTGCACCAACTACTCCGATGTTTGTCTCCTTAAGCACCATCCAATTCTATGACATTGTTATACACACACTGGCATTTATCTACAAGGCATATAACCACACTCTCCCACTGGTATGGATCACTGCGAGCATCCGGGAATTTTTGCCAAATTCGTTACATCCGGTTAGGTAGGGGGTGAAAACATCGCTTCGTTGCATAGGGGAGCCATTCGATTACCTGCTTTATTACTCGTCAATCTTCGTTTATTCTACTTTGGAAATACAGAGAAGTCCTGCTGTGTATGGCTGCCGTAAATTTAACTATCACACGGACAAGAGAAAATGTTTTTTCCAGTTCCCAAAATAACAGAAAAAAAGCCCTGAACGACGTGCTAAGTGGCTAGCGGCTATCAAGCCCATAAATGCTGACAGTTCACACTGGAAACCATGGAAACATCTAACAGTATGTTTGGATCACTTTGTGACTGTTAAAAAATATGTATTCTGGTCTCACTGTTTAAATCCTGTAGTTTTTGTACAGATGATAGAAAAACCACTAAAGTGCTGATGACACGACTTTAACTTCCAGTAACTTTGCCATACAACAACACGTGTATTTACGTAAATATCCGATGTTTAGGAGGCTCGGCTAAATGCGGGGGGTCGGCCAAGATGGCGGCGGTGTAGGTAAGCGTCTTTTCGCGCTGTTGGAAACTTCAGAGATTTTGCGGTTACACAACCTAAAGAACTTTGAACTCTGAATGGGAGCAACACACATGTGTTAACCTAACCGTCTGCAACATTCTTGAACTGAATGGGGAAAAGGAAGAATCGAAAAACCAATTTCTCTACAAGTGCCATGATGGAGGATGTCACAGAAACTACTTCAAACTCCCCCTCCTGGGGAAGCGCTGAAGACATGATGGCCGCTGAAGTAGACGGTATACAAACCCACAATAATTCAACCAAAGAGGCTTGGTTTGATTCTGACACAAATCTTCAAACTAATGAGTCCGAAACTCTGCCGGTTCCTCTCCCGGACACTCCTTTGAAACCCCCGACAAAAGAAAGTAAAGCGCGCCGAGACCTCCGGCGGAGAGAGCGGAGAAATTCTCAACGCCATCCGGGTGCTGTCAGAGAAACACGATGAAACTTTTCGCTCCATCTCCGACATTAAAAGAGCAACAGAGGCTACCTCAAAACAGCTGGAGAAGCTCACTTCCACCGTTCAGCAGCTTACTTTAGATGTCAATCTGCAAAAGCAAGGGCTGGTAAATGTGGAAAAAAATATCCTCAAACTACAAGAAGAAAATAAGGTTCTGAAAGCGGAGGTTGCAGAATGCCAACGATACAGCAGAAGATGGTGTCTGAAAATACACGGAGTGAAAGAAGAAGAAGGAGAAGACATCAGACGCAAGGTTGTGGACATCCTAAGCAAACCGCCCCAAAGATCCGCCAGAGCCTGGAAGATGGGATTGACATCGTTCATCGCGTCGGACCGAGAAGGCAGAACGGAGCGAACAGATCCATTATCATCCTATTTGCCATGAGACGCACCCGAGACGCCGTTTGGAGGGACGCCAAAGGCTCCAAGTATCTGCTAGAAAAACCGACTGAGAATCACTGAGGCGTTGTCACCGGGGGAAAAGGCGGCACGAGAGAAGCTGTGGCCCATCGTCGAAAAAGCCCGTAAGGATGGGAAAAAAGCATCTTTCCGTGGCCCTTTCGTCTTCATTAATGGGAAAAAAGTTGACCCGTCAGAGGTATCTTAACTGTTTGCTCTGTTTTGGCTGTTTCTCTTATTTGTCTAATCTTCCCCACTCAGAAAAGTTATTGTTATGAAAAATAAAACATCTGCATGAATGATAGGGGAGGAGGAAAAAGAGGACTTCTCTCCTCATCCTTATCTATTTATTTTTTATTCATTTATTTTTGCTCCTCGTTCTTTCTGCTGTTATGTTCCTTAAAACATGGGGATGATTGAGACAGAAATAAGGATTAAGCACTTTAAAAATGGAGAGAACTGGATAAAACTTAGTTATTTAAGTGACCTTGTTATGATTTCAGCTGGCATATTCCGTTATTGTTCCTCCTTTTCCTAAAAGTTTACCACTGAATACTGCAGTTTTATATTTCAAGTTGTTGCATGACAAACTTTGTTCTGGTTGTTGACCGCCATCTCTTCTTTGGTGGTTTTTTTTTTTCATCAGCACTTTCCAAATCGTTATTTCCTTCTCAGGTACACCTTGTCAACCTTTTCTTTTTTTAAAATTATTATTATTAATTATTTTTATTTTTTATATATATGGAATTTATGTTCACCACTTTCAATGTCATGTCTTTAAATGTCAGAGGTATTAGAGATAACACCAAGAGAAAAGCTGTTTTTTTGTCATGTAAGAAATCTGATGCAGACCTAATCCTGCTACAAGAAACACACTCTAGCGATTCAGATACTAAATTCTGGATATCGCAATGGGGCAATACTGGCTACTTCAGCCATGGCTCAAACCATTCAGCTGGTGTATTAATTTTTCATCATAGATTCAAAGGAGATACTCTTGAATTTTTATCCTCTGATTCTGGTAGATGGATTGTTCTGGTTGTCAATCAAGAAAATGCCATATTTATTGTCTGTAATATATATGGTTTCAACTCTCAAATCTCCAACAAGGTCCTTTTTGGCGAGGTAATCTCTACTCTGAAGAGTCTACAAGATAAATACTCAAACTCGCATACAATTCTTTGTGGAGATTTTAATGAATGCCCAGATGACACAATCGACAGATATCCACCTAAATTTTGTCCTGTTTCACAAAGTACAAATCTCATCTCGCTTTTTTGTTCCAGCCTCTCCTTAACTGATGCTTGGAGGTTTTTCAACCCTAACACCAATGATTTCACATGGTGTAATAATAGACGGTCCTTAAGATCAAGGATTGATTTATTCTTAATTTCTTCCTCAATCCTCCATTTGGTTAAAGACGTTAATCACCTGTATGCCCCTTTATCTGACCACAAACAAATAACGTTAAAACTTTTGGCATCACAGAAATCTGTTGGCATAAGAGGTTACTGGAAACTTAATAATTCTCTCCTAAAAGATACTCAATTCAATAATACAATTGAGAATTTAGCTAATGAGATTCTCAACGATGGCCTGAATTACAACTATTGTAAAAAATGGGAATTCTTCAAATATAAAGTGAGATGTTGTGCAATCAAAAGAAGCAAGGAACTTAAACAAAACAGAGAGAGGCATGAAAAAGAGCTGTCTGAAAAACTCAACTTACTGCTCTCTAAAAACGATAACTCTCAAGAGGATGAAACTGAGCTTAAAAACATTCAGTTGCAATTAGACCAGTTTTACTTAAATCTTGCCAAAGGAGCATTTATAAGATCAAGAGTGAAATGGCAAGAGGAAGGTGAAAAAAACACAAATTATTTTTTTGCTCTTGAAAAAAGAAATATTAAACGTAAATCTCTATCTGCTCTTATTATCAATGGTACTCTTTCTAAAGATCCAAATTCAATTTCCAACTTTGTCACTGATTTTTACGGAAACCTCTACAAGTCCAACTTTAATTTTAAAGACTGTATTACTTTCTTAGAAAACATTAAAACAAATATTCCTGTAATCTCTCAAGATTTTAAATCCACTTGCGAATCTGACCTATCGGCCATTGAACTTAAAAATGCCCTGTTCTCAATGAAAAAGGGAAATCGCCTGGAGTTGACGGTTTGTCCGTCGAATTTTATACCCAGTTCTGGGACCTCATTCAAGTCCCATTATTATGCATGTATAAAGAATGTATCACTCGAGGTGAAATGACTCCATCTATGAAACAAGGCATAATTTCCCTTATACCCAAACCTGAAAAAGACCCCACATTCATAGAAAACTGGCGCCCAATCACCCTCTTAACCATTGACTACAAAATTCTAGCCTTAGCATACGCTAATAGATTAAAAACAGGTTTAGACAAGATCGTAAGCGAAACTCAAACCGGATTTATGAAAAATAGACATATTAGTTGCAATATTAGACTCATACTAGACCTCTTAGATTATTCCCATGCAGTAAACCCCGAAGCTCTCATTTTATTCTTAGACTTCTACAAAGCTTTCGACACGATTGAACATAACTTCCTCTTACATTCCCTCAAATCCTTTGGTTTTGGCCATAAGTTTATCAATATGGTTTCCTTGTTCTATAATGACATTAACAGCTCAGTTATTATTAATCAGAACACTTCAAAGAGATTTCAAATTAAAAGAGTGTGTGCGGCAAGGTTGCCCCATCTCACCCTTTTTATTCATTTTAGTCACAGAGTTATTGTCAATCCACATCAAAAATGATACAAACTTAAAAGGAATCTCAGTCTTTAACAAAGAATTAAAACTTTCCCAATTGGCTGACGATACCACAATTTTCTTACAAGATAAAAACCAAATATCCACTTCTATCAACTTAATTAACCAGTTCTCCTGTGCCTCTGGCCTTAGATTAAACATATCAAAATGTGAAATTTTGCCTATCCATGAGTGTGAATACTCTTCAATTGAAAACATCCCTGTCAAGCATACAATTAAATATCTTGGCATTTACATCACCAAAAATCATATAACCAGACAACACCTCAACTTTTCAAACAGAATTAAAAAAACAACATCAATCCTTAACCTTTGGCTGCAAAGGATCTCTCAATTTACGGAAGAGTTCTACTGTCCAAAGCTGAAGGTCTTTCGCGCCTGATATACCCCTCTCTATCTTTATTCGTTAATAACTTAACAGCCTCTCAAATTAATAAAATGTTCCTAAATTTTATTTGGAAAACAAACCTAACAAAGTTAAAAATGCAGTCCTCGCTAAGAAAAGAGCCGAAGGTGGCCTTGAAATATTAAATTTTGATGATGTTGTTAATACCTTTAAAATCAATTGGCTAAGAAGATGTTTGCTGGATCCTGACTCAATCTGGTACTTTATACCAAACCATATATTTAACCAAATTGGTGGCCTTTCTTTTCTCTTAAAATGCAACTTTCTGCCCAATAAGTTATCAATCAATTTGTCCAACTTTCATCAACAAGCCCTTTTAGCATGGAAATTAGCCTTTGTCCACAATTTTTCACCGCACAAAACTTTTCTCTGGAACAACTGTAATATACTTAGAAGGAATAAATCCCTGTTTTTACCTAACTGGTTCCAAAGAGAAATCCTTTTTTTATTTAATCTTTTCGATGAGAATGGAAATATGTTTACATATGAACGTTTTATGTCTGTACATAATTTTCCTGTCCCTTTCAAAGAATTCAATGCTGTGATCCAGGCTATTCCTAAGGAGTTGTCTCAAGCTGTTAAAAATCATATGAATTTCAATGGAGTTGGAACTGCTCATCCTTTATTAATGTTGGATGGTCGAACACTGAATGACAAAAAAATGCAACAACAAACACATTCGTCAAATATTTCAGAATAAGAATAACACCTTACCTAGAGGTAAATTCTTTTGGAGTTCTCAGATCTCAGGCATTGTATGGCAAAGAACCTGGCTTTTACCACACAAATATTGCATATCTAATAAAATCAAAGAAATACACTTCAAAATTTTACATAAAATCTACCCCGTTAACTGCTTCATTGCCAAATTTACAGAAAAGGATGATTTATGTTCTTTTTGTAACATTTCTAGTGAAACCATTTCACATTTATTTTTTGACTGCAAAGTCACAAAAGCTTTTTGGTTGGATCTTAATTTTCATTTTCTCATCCCAGCCAATATTCAATATTCCTTCACCTTAAAAGATATTATTTGCTACTACAATAATAAAGACAACAAAGAACTTGAATATTTAATGAATTTTGTAATACTTCAAGCTAAATTTCATATCCACAAACAGAGATTTGCCAATTCTCACCCCAATCTTAAGACTTTTCTTTTAGAATTTAATAACACTATGAAATTGCTACATCTTATTGAAAACAGCAAAAGTATAAAAATTATTGCTCATTATGAATTGTTTTTTCCATCCTCTGACTGAACTTGTTTGCTCAATTTTAATGTATTTAACTGTCTCCAATGTTTGTACTTTTATTTACTTTTGCTCATTCATTCTTATTGTTTTTTATTTTTTTTTTTTTTTTTTTTATTGTATTATTCTTAATCCTGTTAGCTCTAAATTCTGATAGACTTTATTGTCAATGTTTCAATTGCTTTGTACCTGACTGTTATTGTTCAATAAAAAAAAAAAAAAAAAAAAAGAGGCTCGGCTAAATGCTAATAGCTTTTCAAATTCAAAAGCTTTGTCATTAGTACACTACTGTACAGGCGCGCTGTATGCACAACGAAATTGCAAGGCCACAGCAAAAGTGCTGGAATATATAAATAAGGATTAAAAAATAAAGATAAGACATAAAATCATATGCACATACATACTGCATTCTTACACGTATCCAGGCACGTACATATGCAGTCCGTAGGATTATTGCATCGTGGAGGTCTGGTGCAAGTGTGCATTGAAAATGGTGATGGCTGAGGGGCAAAACTGTTCTTGAGTCTATTTGTCCTGGATTTGATAGACCTGTAGCGTCGCCCAGAGGGTAGCAGGTCAAACAGGTCAAACAGGTGGTGTGCAGGGTGAGTGGTGTCTCTGATGATGCACTGTGCAGATGTCTTCCAGGGAAGGGAGGGGGCAACCCACTATGTTCTGTGCCATCTTGACCACACCCTGGAGCTTTTTCTGGTCTGCTTTAGTGCAGCTGGAGAACCACACTGAGGTGCAGTCGGTCAGAATGCTTTCTATGGAGGAGCAGCAGAAGGTTAGCAGCAGCTTCTGGTTGATGATTTTCCTGAGCACTCTCAGGAAATGCAGGCGCTGCTGAGCCTTCTTGATGACAGCTTTGGTGTTAGCAGATCATGAGAGATGAGGGTTTCAGTCGTGAACCTAGCCGCCATGTTGTGTTGTAAGCAACATACAGAGTTACGGTCCGTCCATTGAGTTACATGTGTAATCTTTTAAGCTGTGAAAATACACAAAAGATGCTCCAGAACAGCTACATTAGAACTGGTTTGTGCTGGATCATCAGCCGGTTCAGAAGAGTGATGGCGGTGGTGATGTTGAGGAACTGGGGGAAATCAGGTTTTACGAGCTAGAACCGGAGTAGAACTGTAGCAGCTGCCTACAGTCTGTCTCCAGCCTCAGGTCCACTGGTTCAGATAGAAGCCTGCAGGACCCGGAACAACACAAGCAGACCCACAACTGATGAGGAGCTGCAGTAGTTTGACATAGAGCCAGGTGTGACAGAGACACTGTTCCCTGCATTAGCTCGTGCAGCTAACGGCTAGCCGCGGTAAATAATTAGCTCTTTAAAAATGTGAACATAACAACTTCCATGGTTTCAGTGGAGTTTTAAATAGTTCCCGTTCATAAGGATGAGGATGGAGGGAAGGATGCATGTTTAGAAGCAGCTGCAGGAGATCTGTGATGAAGGAGACGTCCCTATATGACCGAGCAGCAGCT
>JALJCO010011819.1:0-10303 GCA_023101725.1 Atherinomorus stipes
AATTTTACATGCAAATCCTCCTGCTTCACCCCTCTATTCTGATTGGACTGGCACCACACCATCACCATCATCTCCTCCCTCTTCACCTGCTAATTACTCCATCAGTCACACCTGGAGCTGCTGGCTGGGAGCTACTAAAAGAGCCCAGCACATCTCAGTCAGTGGTAAATGTTTGGCTGGGCAGCAGTTGTTCTAAAGTTTGTTTCATTTGTGGCTTGTTTATTTTTTATTTTTTTTGGTGACACTGACTTTGGTTTTCTTTAGTTTTGATTTCCAGGTGTTTTTGTTGGTTAATGGTCTTTGTTAGTAGTTTAGGTTTTGATTGTCTTTGTTTGTGATTGAGCTGGTAGTTTGGAGTTGGCATAGCTAGGGGCTAGTGATGGAGAAATGGAAAGCTTTCCAAACCACTGAATCAATATAAAGCAATTTTCTTCAAATGGTTCTGTGTTATGAAGCATTCAACACAATACAATATAGTGACATCTGCTGGTCAACCTTTAACATAGCAGCTGCCTGGGATTGATGAGGGCAATGTGTCATGAAACAGTAACAGTTATTTGTAACATGTTTTATGTTCATTCTCAAATCTGGTGGAATTGTGTCCGTTTATAAGCACTAGCAAATCGATGACTCCACCCTGAATTCAAACTGGCACGTAAGGTCGGTGATAAGCGCGTGACGTCATGAAGCTTCATTTGGAAAGTAGGGCGGTCCTTAACGGAGAGAAGCGAGCCTCAATACATAATTCACGACACTGCCGCTTTGAAAGATCGATGCGAAGTCGCGCAGCCTGCTCGAGCATAACATGACTAGCTAGGCCTTTTGTTATAGTTGGGGTTTTGGTTACAGTTTAGCGCATTGGTGCTGCTCATTCCTTTTTGGTTCTTAATTTGTAGCTTAGGTATTGGATTTCCCCTTTTGGCTCTTTAGTTCAGGCTTTCTGTCTTTTGATTTCATTTCAGCCATAAGCAGGTCAAAACCTGCTTATAGTTTCTCAGACCCGTTTTAAAACCAGAGAGGCCAGTCCTTTAAAGCGGTGGCATCTCCATCTCTGGAATGAACTCCCTCTCTCCCTGCGCTCTCCAGACTCAGTGGACACCTTTAAACACCAGCTAATAAGGCACCTGTTTTCACAAGTCTTTCAAAGCACATACTGTAGCTAATTGTTTTTTCTCGCTTATTTATTTAGCTTCTACTGTATTTTGTTTTTACTTGTATTGTTTAAATGTTATCATGTGTAGCACTTTGACTCCAAATAAAGTTTACTTACTTACTATCTGAGCAGCATGTCTAACCCCTTCTCTTTTTCAGTTTAGTTTTTGCCAGTGTTTTTGTTTGCCTTAAAGGGACATTGTGTAATCGGGAGCAGCTCCCTCGTACTTTTCATGGTGCATTCGCGTGAAACCGGGCAGACCGACGACAGCCGATGCATGTATCACCAGCCTCTATGTAAGAAGACGTGGTCCGTCAGTTACAGTGACATCAGTCCACATCTGATTTGTTGTCATGGCGATGTCGTATTGTTTTCCCTGACCCATGTTTTACCGTCTTTCGCTTGGCTTCATTGATTAAAATGACATCTGCTTTGTTACCAACGGCCGTCTGCCCGACTGCACGAGAACCCAGCATCAGTGAGACGCTGCTTTCTCCCCACTGCAGCGTGGTGACTTTTCAAAGACATTACCTCGAACTGAGCTGAAAACTCCGATGTGTCCGGTGAGTTTTTGTGTTTTCCTACTGTCACGCTTCTCCTGAACACAAAAACATGGCGATACGACATTGCAGCCCCCACCGAGCCGACCCGCTCGATGTGTAAATGAATGATACGGACGGAAAATTTAGAACTTAGAGGAGCACTTCAGTTTATTGATGGGAGTGATTACTGATTAATGAAAAAACACTTTTGAACTAAATAATCAGTTTTTGTGAATAAATAACAGGAGAACTTACACAATATCCCTTTAATTCACCTTCATGAACAATAAAACCATCTTGCTCCATTATTCCACCTGAAACCAGTCTTTGTCATGTCTTTAATCCCTTGCAGAGCTGGGACAAAACAGATCTGTATGTTTTGCGCCATGCGACTGCGCCAAGTCAGGGTGTCACCACCAGCTGGACCCCAGAGTTTTGCCATCTCTTTCTATTTCCGTCAAGGCGTGATGACAATGTGGTTTCACGATCTGGATGTCTCTGATTTGCCGTTCATCAGTTCAGCAGTCAGATCTCATAAATGCTTCAAAGTATCAACATCTCTGCTCTACTCTGAAAGCATGGTGGGAATTCCTGAAATTAACCGAGTCTTCTATTATTCCATGTAAACTCACACCCATCTGGAATAACCTGGATATTTTACAAAACAAGAAAATGATTAATTTTGTGCTTTGGAAGGATAAAGGAGTAAAACAATTACAACATATCATTGAAAATGGAAAATTCCTGTCATTTAATACACTTACCTTACAATACGGGATCAATAGTACTAAATTCTTAGAATACCATCAACTTAAATCTATATTAAGCAAAAAATATACCTCTAACCAACTGATCTTGCAGACTCCGGTCAGGGTAGCAGAATTCCTGAATCTCTCTATCCCCAAACTACTGTCGAAAAATATATAGATTATTATTAAAACTGGATGATTCAATTTCCCTTCCAACCGAAGTGGGAGGCTGACTTGTCCAGAACCCTTAACCAAAACACATGGACACAGATATGTTTAAACACGTTCCTAATGACTAAAAACTCAAATATACAGTTGATACAATTCAAGGTTTTACACAGAGTACATTACACAGGACAGAGGATGTTCAAGATGGGTCTGTCACCTTCAAATATTTGTTTGCACTGCAATGAGAATACAATAGACAATTATCTTCACGCCTTGTGGTCTTGTCCACCTGTCCAGAGGTTTTGGCTTCAGGTATGCGATGACCTGTCAGCGTGGCTCAGGTGTAACTTCCCTGCAAGCCCCACACTGTGTTTACTGGGGGACTTGGATGAGATCAATACGGTAACCAATTATGCACATATGATACTTACTGTATTATGTATTGCAAAGAAAAACTATCTTGGTAAACTGGAAATCCAAAAATAATCTGAGTACTAGCCAGTTTAGGAATCTCTTAGTAGACCATATCAGTATTGAGATTATGTTTGTTTCCTCTAAGAACCAGTTAGATGAATTCCACTCCCCCTGGTCCCCTGGGATGAGCTCCATCACTTAACGTTTGGTGTAGGAGAGCGGCTCGGCGATGTGGGGGTTGGGTGCCTGCGAGTGCTTGATGGCTGTGGATCCCTGGCGGCTGATTGGGGGGGGGTCTGGGCTGCTCTCGGCCGCTGGGGCGGGGCTGCATCCAGCCCGATGGGGGGCATGAGGGCCGGGGGTTGGGGCTGCTCTGCGGAGGTGGGCGGGTCGCTGGTGGGGCCCTGGCCGGTGGTTGTCGGCTGGCGCCGGGTGGCCGGGGCCGTCCCGGGGCGTGGGGGCGGGGGGCTCTGGGCCCCGGTGCCCGGGGTGGCCCCTGCCTCCGGGGCCGGGGGGACCCGGCTTGGCGCTGGGGGGGCGGGCCGGGCGGGGCGTGCCTCCCTCTGGATTTGGCCGGTCCTCACGACCTGGTGACGTTCTGGTCACTGCGCCGGGGCGCCCTGCTGTGTGCGTGCGGGTGTGTGTGCTGGTGGGGGGTGTGTGTGTGGTGGGGCTGGGGGGTGTATCGTTGTCGTGTCTGTGTCGGGATGTGGGCATCCGGGATGTTGGTGTCGCGGGAGCGGCCGTGTGGGGGTGTGGATTTCCCCCTGTGCTTGTCCTGCGTGTGGGGCTCTGTGGGTCGCGGATGGAGCTGCGCTTTCCGCCGGGGTGCTTGGTTTTCGGCGGACCCGTGGCCATGTCGTGTCGTATCGATTGTTGGGGTGTCTGGCGTGGCCGTCGGGGTGTGGGGTTTTGTCCATATCGTTCAGCTCTAGTGTGTGGAGGTGGGGGGGTTGCGGGGTGGCCGGGTCTTTTCCACGCCGGGTGCCTGTCCCGCCCTGGCCGCTGTGTCGGGTTGGGGGCTGGCCAGTGCTGGTGGTCTCGTACGGGTTGGTCTCGCGTGGTCCGGGGGGCTGGGGCGGTGGACTTGTGGCGTGGGGGTTGGTGGCCCCGCGGTCCCCGTCCTTGGTATGTGTAGGTGGGTGTGGTGACTGGAGGGGGGCGGAATGCGGTTGTGTGTGTGTGTGGCTGCCTGTGGGGGGTGTGGAGATGGGTGGGTGGGTGGGGTGCATGGATGATGGGTGTTTGGTGCGGGGTGGTGGGTGCATTGCTGTGAGGTTTGAAGTGTCAGGTTGGGGGGGGGGGGGGGGGGGGAGGAAAGGGGGAGAAAAGGAAAAAAAAAAAAAAAAAAAAAAAATAGCAGCTCTGCGGGGCTCTTGGGGGGTTTGAGGCCTGGGGATGTTGGGCCGGTGACTCTGGCCCCTCCGCCGACCCTTTCCGCTTTCGTCCCTTTTCCCCCCTCCCTGGCCTGGCGTGGTCGAGCGCCCCCAGGGGCTGAGGCTGGGCCCTCTGTGCTGGACGCCGGACGCCGGGCCGTGGGGGCGGCCATGCCTGCCCTTTCTGCCCTGGGGGGATCCCGGGAGGCAGGGGTACCTAATGCCGGTAACGGCTCTTCTTCCAGGGGGAATTCATACCCCCTGGTCTCCCCTCCCAAGCACCCCCCCCCCTGCTCTACCTCCCCTCACACACACACGTAGGGTTTTGGGGAGGGAGCGTGTCAAGCGGGCGTGGTGAGGGGAGGGCACCAAAGTGCCTTTGCTTGCCACGTCTAGAGGCAGCCTGCTCCCCAGTTTTAACCACACTTAGACACCTAAACACATAAAATAACAACAGCTCACAACCACTTCTGAGGGGCGGGCCATATAGTGTGTGGTAGGAGGGAGGGGCCGGTTGGGGGGACATGCCCCCCACGCGACCCCACTCCCGGCATGACTTGGCACTGCCCCTTAGTTTTAACTGCAAACAACACACATCTTACACACACAGTCATGAGTGGGGGGTGGGGGGGGACAGGGTCCTTTCATACCCCGGTCTCCCCGGGCGCTACTGGGGGGAGGGGGGACAGTGGCTACTTCACGCGCCAGTGGTTAAGGCTGGCTGCATTGCGGGGGATCTGTTGGCCTGGGGGACGCCTGGCCTGCTGCGTCCGGGGGTGGGGGATGGGGGGTGGTGGTGGGGGGAACGTGTTGGGGGCTTGGAACTCGCGGCTCCTTCCCGGCCCGAGCTACCACTCAGGAGGCACGAGGGCATGGGCAAGAGAGAGGTGGGTATGTGAGAATAATGAATGAGAGTGTGAAGGAGGAATGTGGGAGGGAGGAACTTGGGCTGGAAGAGGGAGGAGATGTGGGTAAGTGGTTGAAGGAAAGGGGGGATGGAGGAAGGAGTGGCATGCTCGTGAGTGTCTAGTAGGGATGGTCGTGAGGGGCTGAAGGAAGGAAGGGCGGGAGTGTGATAGGTCAGAGGGATGGGAGGGGCTGGACATGTAAGGTGGGACTGTATGGGGTATTGGGGGCATAGGGAGGTGGGGGCGTATGTGTGGGGGGGTGGGGAGGGGTTGGTGCAGTTATGTGGGGGGGAGTGCATGTGTGTGTTAGAGGGTATGAGGAGGTGGGGGTAGGTGTGGACGGTAGAGGGAGGAGAGTGTTGGGGGTGGAGAGAGGAGTGAGTGTGGGTATGTAAGGTCAGAGAGCGGAGTGGGTGGGTGTATGCGGGGGGGGGGGGGGGGTGTGTGGGGGGGTGGACACGGAGGTGTTGGGTAGGGCTGGGCGGTGTGGGCGGAGGTTCGTACTCGGTATTCGTGCCGGGCATCTTGGTGTCGGTGCGGTGCGGTGTGGCTGCGGGTTGGGTTGGGGGCCGGGCGCTTTGGTGGGGGGTGCGGTTTTGTTTGTGGCTTCCGGGGTTTTTTGTGCGGGGCGGGCGAAGGGGGATCTGTATCTTGTATGTGGTTGCTCTTGCGGTATTGATGTCTTGGGTGCCTGTGTCTCGATGTGTGGGGGCGGTGACGGTATATCTTTCAGCCCCAGTGTTGGGGTAGGTGTGTGGGGAGTGTGTGTGTGTGAGCGTGGTGGCGGGGTAGGGGTGGGAGAGGTGGTGGCGCCCTGGTGTCAGGTGTATCAGGGACTTTGGGGGTGGGGGGCTGCCCCTCCCTGGGGGGCGCCGGCCTGGGGGGTCCGGTCCTCCTGGGTTTCGCTGGGCCGCCCCGGGTCCGGGGGGGGGTGGCTGCTCCTGGGCGCTTGGGCCCTGGGCCCGGCGCTGTCTCCGCCTCCGGGGGGACGCCCGGCGCCCGGTGGGGTCGGGTAGCTGCTGGTCTTGGTCCGTTGGGGCCTGGGCCTCCAGACTGCGGGGGGGTCCGGCCGGGGCCGCTTTGTCGCCCTTCGGGGGATGCATGTCCGCTCTTTGGGGGGGGGTAGCTGGGATCTGGGCCTCTGGGTGGCTGCTGGGGGCCTGGGTCGCGAGCCTTGCGGGCTTCCTCCTCCTTGCAGAGACGAGGCTGTGATCTGCATGACTGTATCACCACGGAGCACTTTTATTATGCATGTTAACACTGTGACACTGCTTCCCATTGCGATGACGAGGTCGTACCTCTTCTTTTACTTCCCATTGCGATGACTAGGTTGTTACCCTTTCTCTACTTCCCATTGCGCTGACTAGGTTGTACCTTTCTCTGCGTAGTTCTGCGTGTGTTTGTATGATCTGAGGATATTTAAGCCAATCTGCAGGTACTCCTGTAGGGGATTGCTTGTTTTGTTTTCCAACAGAGACCTTGGTTGTTTAGGGATCGCGGTACAGATGTACCAGTGAACTGTGTAAGTGGATTCATGTTTTCTCTTCTCTCTCTCTTCCTCTTCCTTACTCCTCTCTCTCTGTTTCACTGTCTATCATTACCTCTATTCACTTTCATTTCTCCCTTGTCAGGCCCAGCAGTATGAAATGGAATGGTGTAATAGACAAATGTTTAAATAAAGAGCAATAAAATGAATAAACATGATATCAAGTGGAGCCTTATGTTCATAAAGCTCCGGCGGTGCGGTGTGGCTGCGGGTTGGTTGGGGGCCGGGCGCTTTGGTGGGGGGTGCGGTTTTGTTTGTGGCTTCCGGGGTTTTTTGTGCGGGGCGGGCGCAGGGGGATCTGTATCTTGTATGTGGTTGCTCTGCGGTATTGATGTCTTGGGTGCCTGTGTCTCGATGTGGGGGCGGTGACGGTATATCTTTCAGCCCCAGTGTTGGGGTAGGTGTGTGGGGGGAGTGTGTGTGTGAGCGTGGTGGCGGGGTAGGGGGTGGGAGAGGTGGTGGCGCCCCTGGTGTCAGGTGATCAGGGACTTTGGGGGTGGGGGCTGGCCTGCCCTGGGGGCGTCGTCTGGGGGGTCCGGTCCTCCTGGGTTTCGGTTGGGCCGCCCGGGTCCGGGGGGGTGGCTGCTCCTGGGTGCTTGGGCCCTGGGCCCGGCGCTGTCTCCGCTCCGGGGGACGCCCGGCGCCCGGTGGGGTCGGCAGCTGCTGGTCTTGGTCCGCTGGGGCCTGGGCCTCCAGACTGCGGGGGCTCGGGCTGGGGCCGGCTTTTGCCGCCCTTCGGGGGGATGCATGTCCGCTCTTTGGGGGGTAGCTGGGATCTGGGCCTCTGGGTGGCTGCTGGGGGCCTGGGTCGGAGCCTTGCGGGCTTCCTCCTCCTTGCAGAGACGAGGCTGCATCTGCATGACTGTATCACCACGGAGCACCCTTTATTATGCATGTTGACACTGTGACACTGCTTCCCATTGCGATGACTAGGTCGTACCTCTTCTCTACTTCCCATTGCGATGACTAGGTTGTACCTCTTCTCTACTTCCCATTGCGCTGACTAGGTTGTACCTCTTCTCTGCGTAGTTCTGCGTGTGTTTGTATGATCTGAGGATATTTAAGCCACCTGCAGGTACTCCTGTAGGGGATTGCTTGTTTTGTTTTCCAACAGAGACCTTGGTTGTTTAGGGATCTTGTGTACAGATGCACCAGTGAACTGTGTAAGTGGATTCATGTTTTCTCTTCTCTCTCTCTTCCTCTTCCTTACTCCTCTCTCTCTGTTTCACTTTCTATCATTACCTCTATTCCTTTCATTTCTCCCTTGTCAGGCCAGCAGTATGAAATGGAATGGTGTAATAGACAAATGTTTAAATAAAGTAATAAAATGAATAAACATGATATCAAGTGGAGCCTTATGTTCATAAAGCTCCGCTTGATAAAAATAAAACTGTTCAACAGAATAAAGCAATCAGATTTCCATTCTACTGCTTGGCGATGCTGGACAGGACAAGTAGGAAAAAAAAAAAAAAAAAAAACAAATAAACAAAGGAAAGTAGGGCGGTCCTTAACGGAGAGAAGCGAGCCTCAATACATAATTCACGACACTGCCGCTTTGAAAGATCGATGCGAAGTCGCGCAGCCTGCTCGAGCATAACATGACTAGCTAGGCCTTTTGTTATAGTTGGGGTTTTGGTTACAGTTTAGCGCATTGGTGCTGCTCATTCCTTTTGGTTCTTAATTTGTAGCTTAGGTATTGGATTTCCCCTTTTGGCTCTTTAGTTCAGGCTTTCTGTCTTTTGATTTCATTTCAGCCATAAGCAGGTCAAAACCTGCTGATAGTTTCTCAGACCCGTTTTAAAACCAGAGGAGGCCAGTCCTTTAAAGCGGTGGCATCCCCCATCTCTGGAATGAACTCCCTCTCTCCCTGCGCTCTCCAGACTCAGTGGACACCTTTAAACACCAGCTAATAAGGCACCTGTTTTCACAAGTCTTTCAAAGCACATACTGTAGCTAATTGTTTTTTCTCGCCTATTTATTTAGCTTCTACTGTATTTTTGTTTTTACTTGTATTGTTTAAATGTTATTATCATGTGTAGCACTTTGACTCCAAACAAAGTTTACTTACTTACTATCTGAGCAGCATGTCTAACCCCTTCTCTTTTTCAGTTTTAGTTTTTGCCAGTGTTTTTGTTTGCCTTAAAGGGACATTGTGTAATCACGAGCAGCTCCCTCGTAGTTTTCATGCTGCATTCGCGTGAAACCTGGCAGACCGACAACAGCCGATGCATGTAAAGTTATCACCAGCCTCTATGTGAAGATGTGGTCTGTCAGTTACAGTGACATCAGTCCACATCTGATTTGTTGTCATGGCGATGTCGTATTGTTTCCCCTGACCCACGTTTTACCGTCTTTCGCTCCGCTTCATTGATTAAAATGACATCTGGTTTGTTACCAACGGCCGTCTGCCCGACTGCACGAGAACCCAGCATCAGCGAGACGCTGGTTTCTCCCCCACTGCAGCACGGTGACTTTGCAAAGGCATTACCTCGAACTGAGCTGAAAACTCCGGTGTGTCCGGTGAGTTTTTGTGTTTTCCTACTGTCACGCTTCTCCTAAATGCAAAAACATGGCGATACGACATGGCAATTTTCACCGAGCCGCCCCGCGCGATGTGTAAATGAATGATACGGACGGCAAAATTTAGAACTTAGAGGAGCACTTCAGTTTGTTGATGGGAGTGATTACTGATTAATGAAAAAACACTTTTGAACTAAATAATCAGTTTTTGTGAATAAATAACAGGAGAACTTACACAATATCCCCTTAATTCACCTTCATGAACAATAAAACCATCTTGCTCCATTATTCCACCTGAAACCAGTCTTTGTCATGTCTTTAATCCTTGCAGAGCTGGGACAAAACAGATCTGTATGTTTTGCCGCCATGCGACTGCGCCAGAAGTCCAGGGGGTGTCACCACCAGCTGGACTGCAGAGTTTTGCCATCTCTTTCTATTTCCGTCAAGCGTGATGACAATGGTTTCACGCTCAAAAGCGTTTCCGAAAGCTGTCCATGAGATTTGCGAGAGTTGTCAGACCTTGCAGTGAGAGTCCGGATCGGTTCGAGTCAAGTTCAGTTGAGGAAACCCATGAGAGACGTGCCCTTAGTCTGGTTTCATTGAAATTTGAATAGTTTTGAAGTCATGAGTTTTAAAACTATGATAGGCTATACGTTGAAACCAAATACCAACCCAAAACCAATTTTTAAACTTAAAGTTTTGCTTCCCTCCTTCAACCATTTGTGCTTTATTTGCCTTAGTGTCTTACTGGAGAAACTCCTTTTCCCAGTTTGATTTAGCCTTCCCCCGTAATGAAATGCTTTGGAAGATTTACAGCAAACTACAGTTATAGTCAGAGGTCAATCCAATTGTAATGCTGCATGGTCACACAACTTTCTTTTGGGTTCATATAATACTGTATTGTCTGTGGATTGTATCTTTGCATTT
>JALJCO010011822.1:0-129580 GCA_023101725.1 Atherinomorus stipes
GGGGTGTGGATTTCCCCTGTGCTTGTCCTGCGTGTGGGGCTCTGGGGGTGCGGACGGAGCTGCGCTTTCCGCCGGGGGTGCTTGGTTTTCGGCGGACCCGTGGTCATGTCGTGTCGTATCGATGTTGGGGTGTCTGGCGTGGCTGTCGGGGTGTGGGGTTTTGTCCATATCGTTCAGCTCTAGTGTGTGTGAGGGGGGGGGTTGCGGGGTGGCCGGGGTCTTTTCCACGCCGGGTGCCTGTCCCGCCTGGCCGCTGTGTCGGTTGGGGCTGGCCTGCGCTGGTGGTCTCGTGCGGATTGGTCTCGCGTGGTCCGGGGGCGGTGGACTTGTGGCGTGGGGGGGGCTGGTGGCCCCGTGGTCCCCGTCCTTGGTATGTGGGTGGGTGTGTGACTGGAGGGGGGGCGTGAATGCGGTTGGGGTGTGTGTGTGTGGCTGCCTGTGGGGGTGTGTGGAGATGGGTGGGTGGGTGGGGGTGCATGGATGATGGGTGTTTGGGTGCGGGGGTGGTGGTGCATTGGTGGAGTTTGTGTGTGTCGGGTTGGGGGGGGGGAGGAAAGGGGGAAAAAAAAAAAAAAAAAATAGCAGCTCTGCGTGCCTCTTGGGGGGTTTGCGAGGCCTGGGGATGTTGGGCCGGTGACTCTGGCCCCTCCGCCGACCCTTTCCGCTCCCGTCCCTTTTCCCCCCTCCCTGGCCTGGCGTGGTCGAGCGCCCCCAGGGGCCGAGGCTGGCCCCTCTGTGGTGAACGCCGGACGCCGGGCCGTGGGGGCGGCCATGCCTGCCCCTTCTGCCCTGGGGGGATCCCGGGAGGCAGGGGTACCTAATGCCGGTAACGGCTCTTCTTCCAGGGGGGAATTCATACCCCCCCTGGTCTCCTTTCCCAGGACCCCCCCCCCTGCTCTACCTCACACACACACACGTAGGGTTTTGGGGGAGGGTGCGTGTCAAGCGGGCATGGTGAGGGAGGGCACCAAAGTGCCCCTGCTTGCCACGTCTAGAGGCAGCCTGCTCCCAGTCTTAACCACACTTAGACACCTAAACACATAAAATAACAACAGCTCACAACCACTTCTGAGGGGCGGGCCATATAGTGTGTGGTAGGAGGGAGGGGCCGGTTGGGGGGTCATGCCCCCTACGCGACCCCACTCCCGGCATGACTTGGCACTGCCCCTTAGTTTTAACTGCAAACAACACACATCTTACACACACAGTCATGAGCGGGGGGTGGGGGGGACAGGGTCCTTTCATACCCCGGTCTCCCGGGCGCTACTGGGGGGAGGGGGGGACAGTGGCTACTTCACGCGCCAGTGGTTAAGGCTGGCTGCATTGCGGGGGATCTGCTGGCCTGGGGGATGCCTGGCCTGCTGCGTCCGGGGGTGGGGGATGGGGGGGTGGTGGTGGGGGGAACGTGTTGGGGGCTTGGAGCTCGCGGCTCCTTCCCCGGCCCGAGCTACCACTCAGGAGGCACGAGGGCATGGGCAAGAGAGAGGTGGGTATGTGAGAATAATGAATGAGAGTGTGAAAGAGGAAATGTGGGAGGGAGGAACTTGGGCTGGAAGAGGGAGGAGATGTGGGTAAGTGGTTGGAGGAAAGGGGGATGGAGGAAGGAGTGGCATGCTCGTGAGTGTCTAGCAGGGATGGTCGTGAGGGGCTGAAGGAAGGAAGGGCGGGAGTGTGATAGGTCAGAGGGATGGGCGGGGCTGGACATGTAAGGGGGGGACTGTATGGGGTATTGGGGGTATAGGGAGGTGGGGGCGTATGTGTGGGGGGTGGGGAGGGGTTGGTGCAGTTATGTGGGGGGAGTGCATGTGTGTGTTAGAGGGTATGAGGAGGTGGGGGTAGGTGTGGACGGTAGAGGGAGGGAGAGTGTTGGGGGTGGAGAGAGGAGTGAGTGTGGGTATGTAAGGTCGGAGAGCGGGTGGGTGGGTGTATGCGTGTGTGGGGGGGGGGTACACGGAGGTGTTGGGTAGGGCTGGGCGGTGTGGGCGGAGGTTCGTATCTCGGTATTCGTGCCGGGCATCTTGGTGTCGGTGCGGTGCGGTGTGGCTGCGGGTTGGTTGGGGGCCGGGCGCTTCGGTGGGGGGGTGCGGTTTTGTTTGTGGCTTCCGGGGCTTTTTGTGCGGGGCGGGCGCAGGGGGATCTGTATCTTGTATGTGGTTGCTCTTGCGGTATTGATGTCTTGGGTGCCTGTGTCTCGATGTGGGGGCGGTGACGGTATATCTTTCAGCCCTAGTGTTGGGGTAGGTGTGTGGGGAGTGTGTGTGTGAGCGTGGTGGCGGGGTAGGGGGTGGTAGAGGTGGTGGCGCCCTGGTGTCAGGTGTATGGGGCAGGGACTTTGGGGTGGGGGCTGGCCTGCCCTGGGGGGCGTCGTCTGGGGGGTCCGGTCCTCCTGGGTTTCGGTTGGGCCGCCCGGGGGGGGGGGGGGGGGGGGGGGGGTGGCTGCTCCTTGGCGCTTGGGCCCTGGGCCCGGCGCTGTCTCCGCTCCGGGGGACGCCCGGCGCCCGGTGGGGTCGGCAGCTGCTGGTCTTGGTCCGCTGGGGCCTGGGCCTCCAGACTGCGGGGGCTCCGGCTGGGGCCGCCTTTTGCTTTTGCCGCCCTTCGGGGGATGCATGTCCGCTCTTTGGGGGGGGGGGGTAGCTGGGATCTGGGCCTCTGGGTGGCTGCTGGGGGCCTGGGTCGCGAGCCTTGCGGGCTTCCTCCTCCATGCATCTGCATGACTGTATCACCACGGAGCACCCTTTATTATGCATGTTGACACTGTGACACTGCTTCCCATTGCGATGACTAGGTTGTACCTCTTCTCTACTTCCCATTGCGATGACTAGGTTGTACCTCTTCTCTACTTCCCATTGCGCTGACTAGGTTGTACCTCTTCTCTACTTCCCATTGCGATGACTAGGTTGTACCTCTTCTCTACTTCCCATTGCGCTGACTAGGTTGTACCTCTTCTCTGCGTAGTTCTGCGTGTGTTTGTGTGTGTTTGTATGATCTGAGGATATTTAAGCCACCTGCAGGTCCTCCTGTAGGGGATTGCTTGTTTTGTTTTCCAACAGAGACCTTGGTTGTTTAGGGATCGCGATACAGATGTACCAGTGAACTGTGTAAGTGGATTCATGTTTTCTCTCCTCTCTCGCTTCCTCTTCCTTACTCCTCTCTCTCTGTTTCACTTTCTATCATTACCTCTGTTAACTTTCATTTCTCCCTTGTCAGGCCCAGCAGTATGAAATGGAATGGTGTAATAGACAAATGTTTAAATAAAGAAATAAAATGAATAAACATGATATCAAGTGGAGCCTTATGTTCATAAAGCTCCGCTTGATAAAGCAAAACTGTTCAACAGAATAAAGCAATCAGATTTCCATTCTGCTTGCTTCGATGCTGGACAGGACAAGTAAGAAAAAAAAAAAAAAAAAAAAAAAAAAAAAAGGTTAATTGGTCACTCTAATTGTCCCTAGGAATGAATGTGAGTGGTTGTCTGTCTCTCTGTGTTGGCCCTGCGACAGACTGGCCACCTGTCCAGGTGTACCTGCCTCTCGCCTGATAATAGCTCGGATAGGCTCCAGCAACTCCCGCAACCCTGAACTGGATAAGCGGTATAGAAAAGGACTGACTGACTAGCTTTATTTTTATGTTTAAGCACTTTGTGTTGGGTTTTATGAAAAGTGCTTTTTGTTATTTGAATCATTTTTCCATTTTCTGGACTACTTGCTCTATTCAGAGCTTTTTTCATGTCTGTTTTGTCTGTCTAAACTTGAGGGGGAGTACAGAGCAACAAACTCCTTCACTAATTTTGTCCTGTCAACTTTTGAGCTGCCTCATTATGGTGTTCGACATCTCCATCCTTCAAACTCCATAAATTGCTTCTGGTCTGATTTTCTAAAGTTTTCAAACTCTTTGCTGACTGCCAAAAACTAGAAAGAAAATAAATTGTTTCAGCTCTTATCTTATGATGTTACATCAATATGCAGCCTAAATGGAAACACGGATGAATGGGGCAATTATTCCAAGATATGCAAATGTTTCTGCTTTACAGCCATAACTCAATAATAAATCTAATCTTGGGTGTAAAGTTTGTTTTACTGAATGATTTTGTGTGTGTAAGTGCATCCCATTAAACCTACACAGGGAAGCAGTTTCACACATCTGCTTTTGAGTCTGAGAGTAAAGTCTTCATCCAAACTATAACCTGAAATTATTGAATTTTAAAAAATGAAAACAGAACTCAGTAACTTTTTCACCTCCATAAATGCTTTGCAGAATCCCTGTGGGGCTAAACAAAGTGTTTACGGAACGATATGATGTTTCCTAGCCTCCCCCCAGTGTGTCTGGCCTGTTACCGGCACTTGCAAGTCTACTTGCAAGTACTACCCAAAAAATTACAATATCCGGGAAAAGTTCTTGTATTTCTGGCATTCACCTTTAAAGGTGCAATTTACGTATTGTATAGATAAATAATATGCAAATCAATATATTTCAAGCTTTTATTTATGTGGATGTTGCCGATTAGGACTTGCAGCTTAACAAAACCTCAAATTCAAAGACTCAAAAAAGTTGAATATTGCATGAAATCAATTATAAAAGGATTTTAAAAGCAAAAAATTCAGGCCCTCTAAAATAAAAATCTTGCATCTGTACTTAACACTTGGTTTGGGCAATTTTGCATGAATGACTGCCTTAACCCGGCGTGGCATGGATGCTACAAGCTTCTGGCATATCTCAGGTGTTATGGAAGACAAACATGCTTCCATCACAGCCTTGAGCTCTTCTCTATTGTTTGGTTTCTTCCCATTCAGTTTTCTCTTGACAATGCCCCACAGATTTTCGATGGGGTTTAGGTCAGGTGAGTTTGCAGGCCAATCAAGCATGGTGATCCCATGGTTGTTGAACCATGATTTTGTACTTTTGGCAGTGTGGGCAGGTGCCAAGTCCTGCTGGAAGATGAAGTGTGCATCCCCATACAACGAGTCCACTGAAGCAAGCATGAAGTGCTCCAAAATGTCCTGGTAGACGGCTGCATTTATGCTGGACTTAATGAAGCACAGAGGACCAACACCAGCAGCTGACATGGACCCCAGGTCATCACAGACTGGGAAACTTAACACTGACCATCTTCTCCAGGCTGCTGTCAGCCCTCTGGCTTGTACAACATTTTCTTCCACACTTCTTCCTTCCACTTAACTGTCCATTAATGTGCTTTGAGACAGCACTCAGAGAACAACCTGCTTCTTTTGCTATCACTTTTTGTGTCTTTCCCACCTTGTGCAGCGAGTCAATGATGGTTTTCTGCACAACTGTCAGATCAGCATCTTCCCCATGATTGTGAATTCTTCATAACCAAGACGGGGACTTTTTTAAAGGCTCAGGGCACTTATGGAGGTGTTTTGGATTACTTACCTTATTAGAATGTGACACTTCGAGCCTACAATACTGGAGATTTTTACAGTATTCAAATTTTTTGAGTTTTTGAATTTGAGGTTTTCTTAAGCTGCAAGTCCTAATCAGCAACATCCAAACAAATAAAAGCTTGAAATATATTGATTTGCACATTTTTTTTATCTATACAACATGTAAATTGCAACAACTCAATTTTTTTGGGTAGTACCTGTTTATGCATCACTTCTCCAACACCTAAATTACCTCATGTGCATGTCTCTCATTTACACAGTAACAGAGTTTTGGGGGTAAAACGGCAAATACCTGACAACAGACTCCAGAGTGAGATTTTCTGATGGTTCCAGGTGAGTCTGGACATCTTTCATGTCATCCTGCCATTGCGCTCTCAGACCCTGGCAGGGTTATTTATGCCAGATGCAGAGGTTTTGTGGCATCATCAGTTCCTCCATACACACGGACACGCGGCACTTCTGTTGTGTTGTTTGTTCTGCTTTTATTGGGATGTTTCACATCTGAATGTGTGGTTGAAAAGTTTCACTTCCCACTGGAGACCTGACATTCGCTCCATTTCTGCTCATGTTTGAGTTTTCCCCGCACAGAGACAGTTTATAACCCGCTGCTGTGGGGATCTTTTTTCCCAAACACGCACAGGAGAGAGATTTGCGTTTTCCGTGGGTGAGTTGTCTGTAACCAGGGCGTGCTGGATCAGGGGTTCTCATCTAATTCTCTTCATAAGGAGAACTGATGGTCATCTTCAAAAAGCAGTGGCATAACTTTCCTCCTGCTTCTATTCTGTTGCCTATTCAGGCGTGTCTGATGGAGATCTGCCTAAATACAGATTTTTCATTTTCTGTCCGCATCGCGCTTGTTTTCACCGCAGCACGAAGTCCGAGACTCATGATCCATAAGCCGATGGACAAAAGGAGACCTTTTCGAACACAATTGCGCTTTTACCATCCTGAAAATATTTTTATTTGGTTTTGTAGTAAAGTCAGGTGGCGCTTTTCACTGTTGTTGATCAGCTGACTGCGGCTGAATATGATGGACAAAATGAAAACTATTTTTACAACTTTTAATAAAAAGCTTCGGTAGGCCAGAGCTGCAGGCTTCCAGTACTGCTAGGAGGAGAGAATGGGCCATCTCCAGCAACTGCTGCCTGTATACATGTCTGTCTGTAGCTAAATTATGCCAAGGGGGCCGTATCGGCCAGCACACCTGACATATTGGCCGATGCCTATACCAGCTAAAAACGCAAATGTCGGCCTAAAATATCGGCTGCCCGATGTACTGGTCGATCCTTAGTATGAACACTTGTGTTGTGAATTTGCATTACTATTTTCCCCCCACACGACTATTTACTGATCAACCTCTCTCCATTGCAGATGACGGAGAACTAGGCTACATTAATTCTGGGGATCATTGGAATATTTCGTCCTGGCAACTTTTTTTCTTTCCATTTTCCAAATAATGGATGTGATGGCAGATGAGGGTCTGTGGCCGGCCATCGGCGATGAGGAGCAATCTGGGAGCAGGGTGAGTCCAGCAAATCCAGTAGGCCCCAACATTCGCCAGACAGAGGGGGAACCCAGCATCACCCCAACCCCTACGCACAGAGGCAGATCCTCCATCCAGATGTGGTGAGGCCTGACACTTGTGCTCTGCACTTGCAGGAAGACGCTGATCGCCCTCGAAAAAGAAAAGCTGTGCGTGCTGCAGAAGATGGAGCAGTTAGAAGTGCAATCATATAAGTGTGTTTGTCATACTGCATACAGCAACACAAGGAAATGAATGACTTTTTGTCGCTCTTTAACCAATGAAATCTCTGAATATTAAAAAGATCAATTCATATTGTGCTGTCTCACAACTCCAAACTGTGCGTATTTACTTCTTTCTTTACCCATCATCACTAGACCTATGTGCAATCGCTTGCCAATTTGAGTTTGGTCTGGTAGTACCTGGGATTGGCTCCAGCCCCCCAATCCTGAACTGGAGTAGAAAATGGGTAGATTTAAATTCACTAAAATCCTCACAAAAATGAAGAAGGCAGTGATGTGTTGACTCATTTTGTCAATATGCAATGCAATTCATTGCAATCTGTCATGCACTGAAAGTCATTAAGAAGTTATTTCTTCCTAACTACACCACAAATGAAACGAAACAAACAAAAAAAAATCAAAACACCTCAAGACAAAGTTCTTCATTTGGCACAAGTAACACGTGTGTGTGTCAGCCTTTTTTTCTCTGGCCCGTTCATTTATTGCCTGCAGGTTGTGCAGTTCTGCCTGTAGTTTATGGAATTTCTTTTTTAGCTGTTGTTTCCCCTCTTTCCAAGCTTTGTGTCTGATTCCTTTAACTTCTGCCTCATTCTCGGTTACAAATCATCAGCATGGTCTCAATAGTACCATCTCCTCTCAAGGGCAGAACAAATTAACCTTATACAAACTTTACAGACATAGGTCAACCTGTATAAATTAAGAAGTTAACACTTTTGTTATAAAAGAAAAATCTGGAATAAGACTTCCTAATCAGCCTATTCCACCATGGTGCTAAGCAATTCATCAATTAGCCTACAGTGGTGATGTGTGGTATATGTCAAGCATGTTAAAAAATTGAGCACTGGTCTGGAGATTGTGAACTGGGGGTGATTTAGCTGGTTAGTAAGGCAGACCTCCTAATGAGCAGCTCAAATGTATTCATTCCAAGTATTAAAAACCAGTTTCCAGCAGATGCCATCCAGATTGATAAATAATCCAATTACACACAATTTTCTACAGAATTGTTATAGTCTATCATATGTCTGTGTGGTGTTTTGATCTAGCCTTGTGAGACCATCCTGATCTTGTGAGCTTCAGGATTTCACTCGCAGATCAGTCCGGCTACTTTCCGTTGAAGAGAAATTTGGACTAGTTCACCAAATAAACGTCCAATCAGCTTTGGCTTCGAGGTGGGTTGAGGTGTGACACAAAGAGAAGTGACAGTTCAGTCTAAACAACATGGCGGTTTCAGCGGACGAAACTAGCGTCAGCGTGGCTTTTGCAGAGTATTTCTTCACTGAAAAGAGAGCAAAACACTGCTCGAGGCTTTTCTCAAAGAAAAAATATGTTTTTGCTCGTGTTTTCATCGTCACTTTGTAAGTAGGTCGTATGCTTCGTTGATCTGATTGGTTGATTTGTCCCGTCGATCACCAACATAGGCGGTGATAGACAGATGCCTTATCCAATCAGCTAACCAGTATTTTTGCCCCTTCCCAAAACTACTCTAACGGATGATTCCCAGATGGATATGCCGAGCAAATCCATCTGGCGGAGTCAGGTTAGTTGTGATCATCTCATAGGAGCATTACCGATTACAAAACTTTAGTCATCATTTTGACGGTATGTAAAAGAAAATGATTCAGAATAATGTCTTCTTCCAAAATACCTGTGTTGTAGAAGCAACACAGCTACCTCTAAGCAAATCAGCTATATTAAAGGCTAAATAAACATCCTGTTCAGGCAGAAATACAACTAGTTACTTACAGTTCTTCACAGCAGGGACGCCCCCAAGGGGTGGCCAGGGGTGGCCAGTGCCCCCCTGAACAAAAAGCTGGCCACCCCACTGGCCACCCCTGCAAAAATTATATTTTTTTAATTTACATCAATTTTTATGTACTATTAATATGGTGCAGCAAGCTTTGCTTATATTTGTCAAAATCTTTATAGGCTAATAAAAATAAAATGAATAAAAATAGTACACTAGACCTACCACCTTCTGCCATTGGTGTTTTACCGTAGTCCCCCCCAGGTCTGTTACGCCTAATCAACTCAGCCTTTCTTATGCAAATTCATCCAGGAAGGTGCCACCCAGAACTGCCCCAACCAGTTTCTAATGCCCCTCTCACATTAGCACCTACTTACCTTGCCCTCTATGGGCCGACACCACTCTACCCCCATTTAGTTTGTTCATATTACAATTGAGGCGTCTTCAGCTCTGGTGTTCAGTGTGAGTGAGGTCGTAATAGTGAAGTTTTGTGAAGTCATTTGTTTGCAACACACACACACTGAACTGCTTATTACAAGCGAAAAAAAGTCCTCGCCACTTTTAAAATAGGTATAAAAAAAATTCTGCCAAGTGAAATTTTCTTATAATATTTCTTGAAATAAGATGCATTTGTCTTCAAACAAGTTCCTATATCTCAATGAAATGTTTCTTTTTAGGTGGTTTTGTCTTATTTTGAAGGTGGTGAGATATTTTGATTAGAAATTAGATTAAGATTGATAAGATTTGAGTTTTTACAGTGTATTGTTGAAATTAAGGAAGTTTGGTGCAGATAATGTCAGAGGCCCATTCATTCTGCCCCTTTCACTGCCATTATATGGACATACGCAGATCTACGACTAACCTAAATAGTGTCCAAAGGAGTCAGAGTGATGCAGAAATGTTACTGATGAGTAAATGCATGTAGGTTACTCTATAAATTCCAGAAATGAAGTCCAGGTTCAAAGAAACAAAAGTTATCCTTTAACAACCCTTGGCCACCGTGCTATTTTCTCTGGCCACCCTGTGGCCACCCCCAGAAAAATTTCTGCGGGTGCCCCTGCTTCACAGACGCACACAGTTCACCATATTCAACTGGCTTGAAGTCTGTTCAACAGTGTTCTCTCCTCGTGCTCACTGCTACTCATAGTAGGCCTGGGACGATAACAAATTTCGCTGGACGATATATCGTCCAACATATTATTGACGATAAACAATATCATTGCCGATTTTACTGAGACCAAAATAACCACTTATGTAATGTTAATATATCATAATAATGCAAGTGCATCCTTTCAAATGCAATAATTAAACTTGTATTTCACACTGGAATGTCCAGAACCAGAACTTTTAAATATCCAAAATAACAAACAAAAATAATAAGAATAAAATTGAAAAAGGATTCGGTCTCTGTTAGAAAAATTGCACCAAAAAAAAAAAAAAAAAGAAAAAAAAAAAAGACCCTGTTTCTCCAAAACGATAAATACAATGGCCAACTCAGTCTCAAACAAAACTGCACTTTATCATTATTATTATTATTATTATTATTATTACAAAGGATGACAATGTGCCGACTGTCAGGACGACGGCTCTACAACTCGGGATGCAGTCCACCCCACCCCCACTCCCCCCAGTTGGGAAAACTCAACTGGGTGATTGTGTTTGAAGTGGCCATGCAAGTTGGTTGTGTTGCGTCTTTTGGCGCTCAAACAGAGTCGGCATGCTAGCTTTTCTGTGTTGCTCCCACCTTGCTCGTTGAGCTTGAAGCCGAAATATTCCCACACCGGAGCTGTAGCATTTGGCTTTGCGTTTCTATGCTCCTCAAAGCTCACGTGCTGCGGGTCTGTTTGCATATGTGCTTGCGGCTCCGCCTGCTCCCACAGATTCAAAAATCCTGAATGACTGACAAGATGCTTCACTCCCTTCATTTAGTTTTACGAAGCCACAAATGCGCCCAGGTGCTGAGAACAACACACAGAGTGAACCCTCTTGTCATCCACCGTGTTTAGAGGAGAGAGACGAGAAAAACAAATACACACATGCACATGGCGATATATCGAGGCCGGGAAAGCTATTGACGTCATTTTCATTTATCGTGCGATTAATTGATTTATTGATTATCGTCCCAGGCCTACTCATAAGTTTCCTTTCTGCATCCTGACATATCTGCAGCTGCACAATTCTGCAACAAGGGGGCACTCCTGGATCCAGAAGGTGATCCGAATCACCACCAAAATTTAGTGGGTTCGTCCTTGGGCTGAGGCACGTGGCTGGGGAAAATTTCAGGTCAATCCATCCAGTACTTTTTCTGTAAAGTTGCTGACAGACAGATGGACGACGGACAACCTAACGCTACCGAAAACATTACCTCCTTGGTGGAGGTAATAAGCAGGGTGGTGCTCTGAGGCTTTAATATTGATATCAATAGAAATATTAATATCACTTAATATCACCATGCCTGGTCAGCTGTTCTCATGACACGTCACGTCGGAATTCCCGGTCAGCTGTCTATAAAACAGGTCACACCAGGAAGTCTGGCAACTTCTGATGAAGGCTGAAGTGACAGCCGAAACTGTCAAGGTAAGAACAGCTAAAACAATTTGTCCTAAAAAAAGAAAAAAGTCAAGAAAAATGATCAAACTGAAGACAAGATGAACATCCTGAATAAAAATAAAATAAAATAAAATAATATCACATGTGGTGACACTACACATCATGAGCAGTAAATCTGCTCATATGAAAAAAAAAAAAAAAAACCTTTCAAATTTTATGAAGTTGCTTCTGCAAGTTCCATATTTTTGCATCGTTTAAGTAAATGATTGTGTTAAGACTGCCTTACTAACTTTATAGAATTCCACTATAATGCTCCAAATGGGAAGAGAGGGAGTGGGTAGCCTAGGGGCAATGTGACGGGCTTTGTCGCGGACGACCCGGGTTTGAGTCTCCGTCACGCCACTCAGGCGGCCCACTGTGGGCCCCTGAGCAAGGTCCTTAGAGGATAAGTTTCTCTTTTTTCAACCTGGACCTTATTTCTAGGAGTTTATACATGCATTTACTCACCAGTAAAGTTTCTGCATCACTTTGAGTCTTTCGGAGGATATAACTTGATTCACCCTTCGGTTTACATCCAGTAATAATGGCGGAGATGGGGCAGCGACTATATAGGACATTATCTACAGTAAAACAACTTCATTTCATCAATGCTTTAAGTAGAATGAACGAACGAATGAGTACTATTGTCCCGTGTGTTTAGAGTTTCGCAAATTGTGTTTTTGTTGTTGTCTGGGCAGCGAGCTGCTCTTAGCTGAACTACGGAAGCGCGCATCGTGAATGTGCGGCCCCGAAAAGTGTCTAGTACTACCTGATAACTAACAGAAAGCTAAATCTGGACTCACAGGACAATAGTACTCGTTCGTTTTTTCATTCTACTTAAAATATTGGCAAAAATCAAGGAGTTTTACTGCTGATAATGTCTTATGTAGTCACTGCCCCGTCTCTGCCATTATCACTGGATGTACACTGAAGTGTGAATCAAGTTATATCTTCCGAAGGACTCAAAGTGATGCAGAAACTTTACCGATGAATAAATGCACGTATATACTCCTAGAAATAAGGTCCAGGTTGAAAAAAAAGAAACTTGTCCTTTAACCACCACCAACTGCTCCCCAGGTGCTTTAAGTAGCGGCCCACTGGGTGAAATGCAGAGCCCTAATTTCCCGTCAGGGATCTCAACAGTATATAAAAAAATAATAAAATAAAATAAAATCAGCTGTTACTGTGTGACATTTTTGGTTTTGATGGACTGCAGTCCTCAGCCAGAGTCTGTATGAAAAAGCTTGACTTCTAGGGTTTTAGGGGACAACTGTGATCTTTTGATAACCTCAGGGTCCTGGAGGCAGAAAGGCCACCTCAGTGGAACATGCTGCATTATGCCTTTGTCCTTAGCTCCATATTGATGAAGGCACTGAGGGTCGACTTTTAAAAGAGATGCACAAGTGCACTGTCAATTTTTTTGGCATGGTGAAAATTGAAGCTGTCACAGCATCTTCTTCCTTCCTTTTATCTGTTAAAAACCTAATGCTAGGCTCATCTTTATGCTCCGGGTGACGACAGACCCCGTGAAAAACTTTACAATGTCAATGACACCAGATGATGGGAGGGAGGAGGGCTGGATTTTTCTTGGGATCTACAACCCTCTCCAGTGTCTTTAAGGCTTTGAGTTTTGAGTTATTCTGGCAGCACCAGGTCAGCAGATGGTCCATCTCCCTCACATGGGCGGACTAAACACTTCCAGAGACGAGCTCACTGATGGTGGTGGCATCTGCAGATTTCAGGTGATTGACAGATAGGTGAATAGAGGTGCAGCTGTTGGTGTACAGGAAAGAGTACAAGAGAACAAAAAAGAAAGCAGCCTTGAGAAGAACCAGTTCTGATAATGCAGGTGTCAGATGTGTTATTCTTGGCCTCAGTACTCCCTCCTATCAGGCAGGAAAGCTGTGATCAACCTGCAGATGGAATCAGGCACATTCAGCTGGAAGAGTCTGCTACAGCAGAGCCAGGATGATGGCAATGAATATTAATTTAGATATTCAAATTAACTTTTGTACACTGAGGCATTAACAATGGTGAGGAAAGTAGAAAAATTAGGATTAAAAAATAGTATTTGAAACCTGACAACAGCTGCAAACAGCTTGTTGATATGTAAGCTACAGTATAGTGATGCAATCATGTTCTCACCAGAGTGCACAGCCTCTTTCCCTCAGTGTGCCTCATTTTTCCTGCTATTAAAGGCATATGCCACCTCTGGGTGAAATTGAGCCTCCCCCCGCAGTCCCCTGAATTGGACAGGTGGGCAGAAGCGTTTTCTAGCTGACCCAGTCATTCTCTGAATCTCGCAGCACTGACTTTAGCTTAGCGTAGCGTAGTTGCTGTAATCGGGTGGTTTCAAATAGCATAACTTGGCGAAAGTTAACTAATTAACTCAAATTTTTTTCCAGTTACGTTTCGTGATCCGCACATTCTGATCGAGTACAGACGAGAAGCCAATTTCACATCAAAGGACTGACTAGGCGGCATTCAATAGGGGAACTATATGCTGCGGAAGTACAGGTGAATCATAGGCTAAGCACCGCGGATGGTACAGTAGCAAAGGCAGCACACATGCACAGCATCCGGTGGCAACCCTGTTTACAGAAGTTGGGGATGCTGGACTTGTACTGTTGTTCTGTAGTCCTGTTGGACTTATAATGTTGTTCTATGTTCTGTAGAACATGTTCAGAGATTCATGACACAACGTTTCATCTTGTACTTATTACAGCAGGGAAAGCCAAGCTGAAACGTTGGAAAGGCAGCTGAGTAGGACATGATATGATCTGGCAGCACTGATGCATTTTGATTATTTAGAAAAGCCTAAATAAATAAATAGTATGAACCCCGGTTCAATTTCAAACCTTTGATTTAGTATTCTAATGAAGTGGTTCATCTGTTTTCAGCTTACGTAGCTGCCTTCTCTACTGCTCTTTAAAGCTTGAAACCTTATGATGATTTAAAAAAAAAAAAAAAACTAAACTCTTCAAAGTGTTATTATTTTTGCAGAATACGCTATGTGATTCAGCCCCAGTTCTGCTGGCAAGTAGCTCCTGCTCTTGTGCGGCAGGCTGGGCACTGTGCAGTCATATAGACTGATCTGGCTAAATGCTGCAACTAGACCGTCTCACCATTGCAACGGGCGCGTTTCTGTACATGTGTAATTAGGACAGATGAGAATCTGACTCTTTTCTTAACAACACTGTCGCATTCCTGGTTGTTGGAACATCAGAGGAAAACTAATGTGGTAATAAGTGAATAAGATGATCACGGACATTTATTTCATGAAGATTTCTGCCGTCTGTGACAAAACTGGACGCTGCTCCGTCCAATGTGTATCAGTGTGTTTGTATCGGGAGGAATATCGGACACAGAGAGCAGAGGAGGAATAACTTGTTGCCACGGTGGAGAAAGCACTGGATTTAATCCCCAACAACATAAACACAGTAAATTATGGTGAACACTCATTAATCTGACACTTTATTTCACGTGTCTATGCTCCCGAAAATGACGCACCGCATAACATTATTATGCTAGCTAATGCTAACAGAGACAGCTGTGGTGTTGCTGAGAGTTAATGACTAATCTGGGAGATAGTGAAATATAATGTTATTTGCTCTGATCAGGGCAACGTTGGACCAGAAAATAAAAACAGTTCAGTCAGAAACACAAACAGATCAGGAAGACAGTGTCCTGCAGCCTTTAGTTTCATCTACAGGACATATGAAGGCTACATGGTCTCAGTCCTTAAACAATACCAAAAGCCAAATATGTGATAAAATAGAAAAGTAACCGCCTTTGAAAGGGTTTCGTTTTTTAAACTTTGATAAGTAATCACGAGATGCGCGTGTTACTCCAGTGCGGCTTGTCATTAAAGCCAGTTTCCGGAGATGGATAATAGTTTAAGTTAATCATCAGATGTAAAAAATAAATTAATTAATTAATCAATTAATTAATAAATGTCAGAACACTTTGAAGATCTCTCTGGATAACATACCTATAGGTTATTATGACCTTAGACGACTGTCCAACATTGTAAATCCAGATTTTAACGCTGCTTTCCATGTTGGTAGATATGAGGTAATTGGGACTTGTACCCACCTTAATGGCGGCGCCGCAAGATGGCGCCACACACAAAATGCTCGTCGGATCAATCTATAGTTGCTCTGCTATATCAAACTGCACATTACTCGGAGTGGGATGTCAGTGGTACCACCTGTCCTCTCCTGTACTGAAACAGAGCAAAAGTGACATAAACCTCGAACCACGGTTAGTACTATTTAATGGTGGAGTTCATTGTACTCAAGTTTGTGTGATAATGAATTCTAAACACACTTTATAGGGTGTGAAGCCTGGACCGGTGGACGCAATGGTCGTTATCAAGGCCAAACCAGGGGCTTTGGCAACTATTGGAATAAGGTTATTTTATTTATTTATGAGTAATGATGCATAATGAATGTAGCGTAAACATGTCACATTAGAGAAAAGATGCCCATTTCGGTGGCTCCCATACAAGTAACATTACAAATTACTTTACAACAAATAATATAGATGACTTTATTTATAGAATGTATTCTAGAATGCACTGCTAGGTGGCAGCAGTTTGTAAAGCTCTCTCCTGTGTCCCGTCCACAGGAAGTCAAACTCTGGCCTAAATTCACAAATTTTTCACCAAACCAGCCTCTCATCCATACGAAGCCGGCATTTTGGGGGTCTGTAAATGATCTTTTTTTTTTTATCAAGCCTTCAGAGTGGGAAGATTTTGAAATGCCGTTTGTGCGGTTCCATCTTTAAGATCTGACCGCAATGTTTTTTTTCTTACCCGGATCATAGCTTTGCCTCTAAACACACACGCGCTACATTTAGCATCGCAACAACAATGGCGCCGTACGGTGCTAAATGGTTGCTGCTCATACCTGTTTGCCCACTCATACGTGCCGCCATCTTTTCGATTTGGTTGTTCAACCTTCTCCTTTTTTGGCGTTTCTGGCGGATCGCAAGCGTAGATCAGAGAATTCAGTTTGGTTATGTGACGTTGTATACATACTTCTGCGCATGCCCAGTATTTCATCGCCTGTTTTCACCTAATTTTGCTTTAGCACCACAGCGCCACCTACAGGCCTGGCATATATTCTGCAGCGTTTCCATGCATTTATGTGGTCCATCACATTTATTTTATGTCTGCATTCTGGAAAATATGAGCGTTTCGTGTTCGTTTTGACTTCGTGTGGACATGGTCTTAGCTTTTGAGTTTTTTGGAAATACATTTTTCAATTTTTCAACTGTATTTTGGAAATACAGTTGAAAAATTGTTTACCACCAGGATCAACGGTTAAAACGCTCCCAAATCAAGATTATTAGTGAAATAACACATCAAATCCCAGCAGAGTTAAAGAGAAAGAGAAGAGGATGCTGAGAGGGTGTGTTACACCTGTAAACCTAATAATTCCTGCAAACGTAATAAACTACAAATGTAATAAAAATATGCAGCTTTTAATGTAATAATCCTGCAAACGTGATACATTTCCCACAAATGTAATAGCCACTGCCTACTACAAACGTGAAAGCTATTTCCCACAAATGTAATAACTACGTATTCCGTTTGCAGATTTATTCCGTTTGCGGGAAAGTGTGTAACTTCCAAATGTAATGACGCAATAAATAATGGTGTTGAGTTTGTTGTTTGATTGTTGTTGCCTGTTGTTTCCTGCTGCCCCCCCCCCGCAAAGCTTTGTCATTTTCATATCTCTCTCTCCCTCTTGCGCCGCTGTCTGCGGTACATTGAATTGAATTAATAAACTTATTTTGGCCTATTTAGACTGATGTTTGTACAAATGATCAATGAATTCAGTTTTCCAGTTTTCTTCATTTTTTTTAAAAAGGGAAACAGACATACTGAAAACCTAATAGGTCAAAAGTCCACCATACAGTATGTACTCCCAGATGGTTTTGAGAAAGGTGTCAAGAAAGTAAAGCAAACATTGACAAGCAAAAGTTCAAAAAGAAAACAGAAGGCAAAACACACACACTTACACAAGTTGACACACCTTGTCCCATTCCACTTTATATCAAAATATCCCACACAAGTTCAAGTGCTTTACAACTGTGATTTTAACCTGTTCCTGATCGGGCACTTACAATATTTAGTCGAGTCATGTGAATGAGCCAGTGTGCATCAAAATCTTTTAAAGATGCAGAAAATGTGTTCATTAACAGCAAGATTATATATATATATATATATATATATATATATATATATATATATATATATATATATATAAATAAAAATTATTATTTATTATCAGCCACGTGCTCCTTTGTTAAATGTAGTGCAATTTTACCCCCCAAAAAAGAAATAAAAATACATGGAAAAAAGGGCAGGTAAATCACATATGAGATTTTATATCAGCAGTAGTTAACCATACAAATGATATTTCAGCTATCAGGTGGAATATAGCAGGATGTAATGAGTTTAATCAAATTTTTTGTTATTAATCTGGGTATTTTTTCATGTGCGATTGCTGTCAGGCAAATCACTAAAACACAGGATGGTAAGTCTAAAAAGATGGTGCCAATAAGACACAGTATGTACGATGGTGATGACAAGATCATTGATAATACTTTGAATGGAATTACATTGAGTTTGATTCAACCCCTGTAATTAACATACAAATCACATTAAATATAACATTTGAAAGCAGATTCATAATGTAGCCTATATTTTTGTGTGCTCAAAAATGAGTGTGGTAACATGATTAAATTATTGACTCATGAAAATTTATAAATCAATGTGACAACTTTAGCTTTTGTGCCAGAGAATCTCGTGTGTATGTGTTTAAGTTTCACACAGTAATTTTAGTGAGGCTAGGAAAGGGTGAGGATGGTATTGATTTAGTCTTATTAAAAGAAAATCAACAGTTTGACCTGATGATGCCCCAATATACCTCTGTGTTTGCCCTGAATTTCCCTGGTGTGGACTCTTAGTTACAGCAGAATACACACACGAGCACGCCTGTGCAATAAGCTCAGAGGAATCGGTATCATATTTTATTAATCTATATGTTATGACAGGAAAAAAAACAAGACATATTGTTCTAAGTTTTCTTTTTTTCCTTAGATTATTTGTACTCATGTCCATGTACTGAGTGTGTTGCATGTAGACCCCCATAATTTGCTACATAAATTGGATTCTATTTTTTTCTCTGTCTCTTTTTTTCTCCCTAAAACAAAAACCTTGTGTTATGTGAAATATGTCTCTGTATTAATATCTATCAAAAATTTCTCACCAATAAAAAAAAAAAAAAAAAAATCACAAAGTGGCATCCTAGTATGACATATTTTAATTAGTATGACATGCTTCAGCAACACCAACATTATAACCTGTTTAATTTGGGTTGCTTCTCAATGCTTTAATTTACCATAGTAATTACATCAAAGCATCTTGCAATATGAGCACTGAAAGGTGCAATGTTTCTCTTGAAAATATATTAAAAAGATTGCTTATCTTTTTTCACAGTTATCTTATGTTTTTGTAACGATTGCACAAGTGTTACCTGCAAACCCTCATTGTTCTTTATGTTGTTGTTGCCCGTTTCCCATGATTCATCAGTTTTTACAGATTAAAAAATAAAACAGAGTGCAACACATTAATCAGCTCTCTTTTCCACATATGAACAACCATGGTCTTTGTGTAACTCAGTGAATTATTGAAAAAGAAAAAAAAAAAACAGCAAACATATTTTGAACCAACTTGTTATAATTCAGGTGTGGTCCCGGATGTGGATGTAAGGTGCATCCTTACTGTCCCTCTCACGGGTGGTGGGTCCACGGGAAGGGGGCCCTATGTCATCCTTTTGGGCTGAGCCCGACCAGGCCCCATGGGCAGAAGCCCGGCCATTAAGAGCTCGCCTCTGTGCCCCACCTCCAGGCTCCCAGAGGGGGGCCCTGGTGACCCGTGTCCAGGCAAGGGACACGTGGCTCCAATAGTCTCTCCATGAGGGTGTTTGGGCTGCACTTCGTCTGCTCCCTCCCCTAGTAAGCTGTTTGCCATAGGTGACCCCACTGGAGGCATAATCTAGCCCAAGACAACATAACCCCTAGGGTCCTCAGAACATGTAAACCCCTCCACCACAATAAAGTGGTAGCCCAGGGAAGGCTTAATTTATTTATTATAAATCTTTATTTGATTATTGTTTTTAATCGATTTAAGTTTAAATTGTAGCCTGCTTTATTTTTTCCAGTCTTATTTCTGTTTTTCTTGTTCCAGTTATGCTACCAAGAATGCCCATGGACGTTCTTGGAGGTGTTTCATTGACCAATCGTAAAGTTTTTCACAGGGGACGCTGCCATTTTATTCAAAACGTGTTCCATGCTGACCTTTGCCTCCCAGAGAAAACATGATTACCTAGTGTTAGGTTATGTCAATAATTTGATTATTATTTGAAAACGGGTCACTGTACAACTCTTGTGTTGTCTTTATTGTATCTGAATCTGGTATTAACAATAGTGACAAGCTTGTCTCAGGACCAGCTAATGTCTTTATGTCGCTGGTCCATATGCAACACTGCTGTTTGTAGTTATCAGCTAAAGTTTGCAGCGACGACTTGTAACGTTAGGCCTATAACCAAGTGGGCTGTGTTTATTTGGATGTCATTGTTTTATATTCTATAGATAACGGTTTGTGGACGTGGGTTTTTTTTGTTTGTTTGTTGTTTTTTTTTCCCCAACAGAAGTCATGGGGCCTGTACGACGAAGCTGGATTTCTCTGTTACCTGGGTTGACTTAACCAGACATCCAAGCTCTTGATAAACGGTACTACGAAGCTGGTTATCAACTCGGTAACTCAACCCAGGGTTTTCCAATCTTAATCAGTGCGCACTCACATAAAAAGGGCAGCATTTGAAGCGTCTGACCAATCGCAGACATGGAGAAACAGAGAGCGACATATTTCACCATGGAGGAGCAGACGATGATACTTAAATATGAACAATTCAGGATCATCATTCCTGAATGATAACACGACATTATCATTCAGGAATGATAATAAATGTCTCCATTTATGCTGCAGCAACACATTCGCCACAGCTAAAGCCAGGAAGGAATGCTGGCGGTTAATGCGCAAGGAACAATATTGGACTCTGATCATTTAGTGTTCATCACACTACAGCGCTTCCTCAGTGTATTTGCTTCTCATACTGTACATATAGATATTTCAGGCTCATATCTTGCACGTGTTGTAACACTTCACTATGACAGCATGGGTGGGTGTGCGCTCCATAAATTCATGTTTTCTGCATGTGTGACCTCTTAACCGCATTATTTCAGATGCAACCCCAGCGGCGCAAGACGATCATGGGAACAAGTAAAGAACAAATACAAAAATACATAATCCAAACTGGTCAGTGACGAGATTCTGGGTCGCCACACTCTTTCGTATGAATGGAATTTCATTTAATATTTGTGCAGCCAACAGGAAAAAAGCAGGTATTACAAAGATATGCTTTTGCATACGTTTTCAGCGTCGCCAACGGTGTGCATTAACGAACGAAACGAATTTTTACTGAGTGGGACCATGAGCATAATTTGGCTACAAAAATATGCTATTCAGCTACATCAGTACAGCACAAATTTTTTTCACTCGAGGTGAGGCGTTGGTTTATCAAAATTAATTTAATTAGTGTAACATTAATAAAACCTCAGGGTGATGCAGAGTATCTGTGGTGCAGTCAGTGCGGCTGCATGCGGTACATTTGTAATGTACGGCTCTAACAGATGACATGGAGTCTAGCAGAGGAAAACCTATCTTTCATATAAAATGTCATCTTTCAAATCAAAAGGGTTGCACCATCTCTGAATATTCTTTCTCTTCTAAAAACTCCTCTCACAATCTGCGCACCAGTGTCGACAGAATCTTCTAAAAATGGGCAGGCCATTTTCCAAGAGTGCTGATTGGTCAAGGGGTGGTGCTTTTATACTCGGAGATCTCTTATCCTGAACTTAACCTGGTCTGGACCAGGTTAGGCGTTCAGCATAAGTTACCGGGGAGATATAACCCAATCAGAAATGAACCAGCGTCGTAGGACGAAAAACCCAGGGTTAACCCTGAAGTTACCTCGATAAGAGAAAATCCGGCTTTGTCGTACAGGCCCATGGTGTCTTCTGTTGCCTATGCGTTTTGGTCTGTGTTCTGTTTTATGTCCTTCTTTTGTAGAGTGCATTTGTAATGTGTTTGGTTACTCTATGGTAAGGTTTCTTGTGTCTTCTATTGGCCTTTTGGAGCTGATTTGTTTTTCTAAGGTTATTGTGCATCCCTTACTGTAATTACACCATTAGGCCAAAAACCGATGAAAAATAAATCTCCCTATTTTTCACAACACAATGTTGGCAAGTATGGGTTTGCCTGAGAACCAATGGTTTCAGTTCACTTGCAAATGAAGCCTGGTGTAGTTTATATACGGTATGAAAGCAAATGGACCATACAGTGGACCAAAGGGAGGATGCAACATCGTGCAGGTCACAATGTTGCTAGTTCGAGTCGGCTGGGGAGGAGGTTCAACATGCTGGATAGCTTGCTGCTTCTCCTGCTGCTTTTACTGAACAGATTCTTGTAAAAAACACATTAGATTTCAACACTAAAGTAGAAACGTAAACCCAAAGGCTGCATGACTTTGTTGATGTTTTATTGTTTACTTGTGGTGAGTGAGCTGTTTTTGGACCTGGCCAATCAATGAGCTGGAATGTTTTCTTCTTTGTCCGTGATCAGTGTTCAGGTGGGGATATAATGCCCCTAGCGAGCAGTTGTTGGAACTGTGTGATGATGCCCGGGTGGTTCGATCCACTTGAGAAAAGTACAGTGTGAAACCAAACCAAATTAAAGGAATGTGATAAATTTTGCAGGAGTTCCCCTGTACTGTCCTGGTTCGAATGTGCACAGAGTTTCATATTTCTCATAAGGACATCAGGATGTAAGGATCTTTATGGGTAATCATAGTTTTCCACGATGGAAATTTGTGCCTCTTCAGCACAGTTGTAATGGATTTTATCTCTATTACTCAGACCTAATTTTCCCCAAATAATTTTTCTAGATAATTATTTAGCCTGCTTACACAACCATAGATAGGCAACTAGTCTGTATTTGATTTTACAGAGCTGAATCAACAAAATTTTGATAAACTGCCACACAGTAGAATATTCTTGTAACTACTCACATTTAATGAAAAAGAATAGCATGCATAAAATACATGACACTGTACAGAAACAGAGGCAAGGAAGATAAAAAAAAAGATAAACTAATAATAAAGACATTTGTCTGAGATTCTAAATTTAGACTATCACATCTTGTATTTGTGCCTCAGGCTGATTGATATACTGGTGGTATGGTAGCCTGTCCTTTTACAGATAGCCTATTGTGATACAAACTCTTTGTGGCTGAGACACATAATAATCCAAGAGCTGATTTACACTTTTGTTGAACACAATAGTACAACAAACAGGATCTAAACATGTGCTCACCCCAACCAGGGGCAGCTTTTGATACAAAGGCTACCGACATTACTCCAGAGAGTTAACAGCAATTTCAAGAGTAGTTCTGTCCCCTGCTGAACAACAAATCAATATTCCTGGGTTAAAGTTTAAAGCGTGATTAATGTATCAGCTCTCGAATATGGACAGCTCCCAGTAGTGGTTCTGAATGCTTGTTAATGTCATAGATCTATTTCTGGAGAGTTATTAGCATTTTCATAGTTCTGCAGGGGATGGAACAGAATTAACACTGCTCTCTTTTGATACTGTACATGAATATTCACAAAGCATAGGCCCTCATTGACATTCAACAGGAAAAATGTTTCAACTACATGCTGTTACAAAGGTTGATTTGCAGTGGTGTGAGTTTTTTGTGTGTGGATATGTCCCACTTTGAGTACTTGAATTTAATGAACATATGTCAGTGGTTATGTGTGTGTAGTTTTTTTATTCTTGTAAAGTCTAAAGAGAGCTTTGGATGTTGGACTCCACAAGTTTGATTTTCTTTTCTTTTTGAAGAATAATTGTTTAGTTTATGGCTAGGATCAAAATTTGGCTGTGGACAGGGTTAGGAACACGTTTTTTTTTTTTTTTTTAATTTAAGTATGTGTAAGTGCGTGTGTGCATGTGCGTGTCTAAGAGCGATCAAGACTTTCAGAAGATCAAAATTTCTGTCAGACCTATTGTATATTCAATGCTGCAATCACAGTTCAAAGCAGGATAGACTCCATTAATGAGTCTTCAACCTGATTAAAAGAGGCATTTGCCTGACAGTAAATAATAAAAACACCAAAGCATTTCAGCATCAGAAATGAGATGGATAACCTCAATTTTCTGTCCAGACAATACAATTTTTTTTATGTTGTAATGTTGTTGTTGTTTTTGTTTTTTTTGTCAACCTAAGTATACCAGCAGGAGGTGAATGGTGCCATTCAGAACAAAGAGGCATCACCACAACTTCAGTGGCCACGTTTACATGGAGACTTTTTTCCCTTTCGGATTGAAATCATTCTGATTGAGGATTTTAGGGCAGCTGTTTACATGGGAACAAATACATTCGGATCTGGCGTGTACATGCGCCAATATTCATTCAGAATAATTCTGCCTGACATGTGCGGAATGATGTTAATCACGTTATTTATTAAAGACGGAGGTCTACAAACAGCTGATCGTCACAGTAGTTGTGGTTTCTGCAGGACGTTAATGAAGCAGCAGCTGATCCTCATGAGCTCCTACTGGAAACAACCAAGAGGAAAAGCTGTAGAGACAGAGTTTGAGTAAAAAACAAATTTTCTCGCTGTCCAGGGTATTACGTCGTTCACAGCCATCTGTCAAAGTCAATGTCAATGTCAATGTCAATGTCAGGTTTATTTATATAGCACATTTTTAAAAGGCCAGTGGCCAACCAAAGTGCTTTACAGAATAAAAGACAGCAATGAATAAAATAAATGCAACACAATAAAAACAGTAAAAATAAACCAATAAAAGTAAATTTAAAAAGTATAAAAATAAAAACAGTGACTCTACTCAGCTGTAGGCCAGGGTGAACAAGTGGGTCTTAAGGCGTGATTTAAACATGGAAAGGCTGTTGGAAGACCGCACAGAGAGAGGCAATCTGTTCCACAGCCTGGGAGCCACAACTGCAAAGGCTCGATCTCCTTTGCAGTGAGGAAACGTCACTTGTTTATCGTTGACGTCTCTCGAAGCATGCGCTGTAAGAGCGCAACCTCACAACTTTCCGATTCAGCGTTTACATGATACCCCGTTCGATTTGGGGAAAGGAATATTCTACCCCTGTGAAACCGAAAGAAAATTCATTCGGTTCGGCGCTTTTCATTCAGAAAGAGGCGTTTACATGGATCATTTTAATTCCGAAAGAGTTTTTAAACCGAAAGCAATCAGTCTATTTGGGTCCATGTAAACGCAGCTACTGACTGGCCAATAAATACAAAAACTCATGACTTTAGGAGCATATTCATGGCTGAGGAGCATATTCATGGGTTGCAAGGTGATGTGGTGGTTAGCACTGCAGCCTCACAGTAAGAAAGTTGCTAGTTTGAGTCGGCTGGGGAGGAGGTACGAACAATTCCACCAGTGGCCTACCTGTGTGGAGTTTGCATGTTCTCCCCGTATAAGTGTGGGTTCTCTCCGAACACTCCAGCTTCTTCCCACCATCCAAAGACATGCATGTTTGGTTAATTAATCACTCTAAATTACCTAGGAGTGAATGCGATGATGCGTAGTTGTCTGTCTCTGTGTTGGCCCTGTGACAGACTGGTGACCTGTCCAGGGTGTACCTCTTTCCTGATAATAGCTGGGATAGGGTCCAGCAACACCCACAACCCTGAACTGGATAAGCGGTGCAGTATATGAAAGAATGAATGAAGGATTCATGGCTGATATTGACATGTTTTACTTATTTGGATTGTGACATTTAATCATTAGCATATGCACTAAGCAGTGAAACAAAAGTGTCAATATTACAGTTTTTCTACATTGGTTTGGCTCATTTCTTGAGACAGAAATTACATTCTCAAAATAACACGGACAAACCTCCAAACCTCTCGGCAATTGTTCACAACAGCATTGAATTTCTGATTCACTTCATGACATTTCCAATGTGTTTGTACATGTTTCAATGTACAAAGTACCTGTAGGCAAATGATTTAGTACATGCAGCCTACAATTAGCACAGTTAGCCTGCCTTTATTAGCACAACTCTCAAATGAAAAAACTCTGTTGATGTGAACTTATCGGCTTGCTCTCAGTCTAATGGTGGTTCTCTCAAAACACATCAACGCATTAAATGAGTCATCACAGGCACAATAATCTGTTCAATTTTCAAAATAAATCAAAAATATGATTTCCTGAATACCATGTATGAATCTCTTGGGACATTTGACACTACTCTCACTAGGCAGGTACTTGACAGGTGCTGTCCATTATTGTGAAACTGCCAAACAGTAAAGGAGCATCAGCCTAAAACTCAGGCATCCCTGCTTTATGCAATGGATGCTGCATGTGACAACATCATAGGGAAACAGTCTAGAGCAGGTCCCCTACCACCACCCCCAACCCCCCCAACATTAAAAAGTAGGATAAAACGATGCTCACACTGCTTGTCTTACCACAATTTCTGCTCTCGGGGGATCTGTTTTTTTGTGATTGTTCATTATAATTTAAACATGACCTCAACCAAGACTCTACAACCCTGAGGTGTTGTACATTGTTTTGAACATTATTTACATTTCACTGCATCCCCTCCTCCACTGCAGATTGTGACGTTCATCTCATTTCAGTGACATTAAAGTCAGATGAAATGTGACGTGATCACACAGGCTGAGGTTATCTGATTTAGGATGACACAGAAAGCAGACTGGGCCTTATTTATAAAAATTACATTTGTGCTGTTCAGATGAGAAAAAAACAGATATAGGAAACATACTGGAGAAAAAAAGTTAGATTTATCTTAAGTGCGAATGTAGCATAAGTGTCTTCCCAGAATCTATAATGTTTATTATTTTGAGTTACACCATAAAAATCCTGCAATGAAACTAAAGTCATTTGACAGAGTTTAACAATCAGCATTATGGAAATCAGATGAGGTTTTATCTGTGAACAGCATCACAGACGTCCATGGAAACCAGTGATGCTGCTGCACATGAATCACACCAAGTTAATGAACTCTGATGGATCTCTGATTGTTGTTTCACTGTAGGCTGCACAGATGTTTATTTCAGCTGTAGTACAGCTGATGCCTCTAATCCACAAAGAAAAAAGAAAGAAAAGATTTAATCCAGTCATCTTCATAGATCAGGGAGTGATGTACAGCTAAAAGCTAGAATGGAACCAGGTCTGTTTGAGCTGAAAAACGATTGACAACTCTCGGAACACAACACCTGCAATACCAGTTGATCTAACACTGCCCACCGATGCTGCACTGGGTTACATCCAGTGGATCTGACTGACTCCAGATGGCGCAGCGAACAATCGGGAGGGGAAAAAATTCCATCATGTGGAGTTACCCGGTCAATAACAGCCCTACTGCCCTACAGATATGGACAAAAAAAAACTGCAGCACAACACAGTACCCCCTAAACATTATTGATTTTCCATTTGACAACAGTAACCAAAAATACACCATAAAGTTATTGCAGCATTAAAAAAAACAGTCACCTGCTGAGTTACTTAACTCTTTTATTGAGTAACAACTCAAAGCACTTCCTGTATAGTGTAGTTGTAACTTAAAAATATTTGTTTTAACTTGGCAAAACTTATTGTGTTTAAGCTTTACTAGCCTACACACTGTAGAAAACAGAAGTGAACAGATCACATTGTGTTGTGACTGATCAAAGTGTACTAAACAACAAATAAAGGGAAGGCTTATTTCCTTTAGAGGTAGAACCAACTTACTGTAGCGCTAACCTGTAGAACACAGTGACAGAATGCAACACACTAACTTGAGAAAAATCCAGTTGTACTAAACATTCACTGCTCTGGATGACCAGATTCTTATGAATTACATGTTATGTCAATGTACAGATGTGAATAGACGCACGTTTGCTTGGGGCAGCACGTTTGATCTGAATTTGTGGCTCGACAAGCCCCAAACGCGCATCTTATTCGTGCAAATGTAGTTTTCTACTCACGCAAATAGAGCGTATTTTGCCTATTCGCTCGAGTTGAAAAATTTGAACTCGTTTTATACGAGCCCCGTCATTGAAAATGAATGAGACGTGATGTGAACGGACTGGCGCTCTGCAGCTTGCTGCTCACTTCGATAGAAAGAAGGGAAAAGCGCTTTATACAGATAAAATCACAAAGTGCTGCACACAAAAGCGGTGTAATAATACCATAAATTTGGGACTGAAAACCCAGTCAGACAAAACCTCATTAACCTACAGCTGCTTGTCTCTGCAGCCGATGTTTGATGGAAAAAAAAACTCACAATGCTGACATTCTGCAGCGGTAACAGAGCACCTGTAGTTCCCAGAGGAATATGCAGCTCTGTCCTCGCTACATAAATAAATTGAGGTTGTTTGTTATCAAACGTCAATATAATTCAATACGAGTCTGTGCTCAGACTAGTATAGTAAGCTATTCAGTTTGGTCACTATGACACTCCAGTACCAGGAGTTCAGCCTCAGCTGATGTAAAACAAAGACTCGCTCTGTGTTGTGATCCAAAGGATGAAAACAGCACGAAAGCGGTCAGTTACAAGTTATGTTAAATCAGCTGGTTAAATTTTGAGAGGTGGAGGTGAGGAGACGGCAGAGACTCTTTAAACTGAGCAACAATAGCTAGCGACAGCAACCAAGTTCTTTTGCTGGAAGCTGGAAGTTGTTGGAAGTTTTGCTGGAAGCACTAACTAGCTGCAGCTAGCTTACTCACCAAAAGCAGGTGGACAGATGCTCAGCAGCCGGAACACAGTGCCTTATAGTTTGTATCCTGAAAGGAACATGCAGCACCAATCCTCCCTTATAGATCATCAAACTGGAATCGGGAAATCCCCCTGGAAGGGCCCATCCAGACGTAACTCCTGGATCAGGTGATGAAATTCACCAAGCTCCAAAGCACCTCTGGAGAATCTGGTGGACCCAAACACAGCGGTGTCTTCGGTTCTCCAACTTCCAAAGCAGGTACAACACTACAACTCTTTCAAAGTACTCAAAACAACCAGGTTCTGCCATGTTCACCTGACTGAAGTGACTGATGTGTGACAAACCACTATCCCTCACTCCAGAAAGTTCAACCTGACGTGCGAATGAAACATCTTATTCGCGCATATCACATGCTTCATTGACGCATATTATTTGCTCCATTCACGCGCAAAAAACGCCCAAATCAAGCGACTAAACATCCATCATTCGCGCGTTGAAATCTAGGCACATATGCGAATGTCTGGTGTGAACACAGAGTTATGGAGGAAGAGCAGTTGGTCCACACGTGGCACGAGTGTGCTCCGTTGTGCTGACACAATGTTCCCCGCAGTGGAGAACACTCTCTCTGCTGCAATGCTCGTACAAATGTGAGAAGGCTGTCCTGGTCATCTGGCCATGTGTCATGGTTTAAGACTCTGAGGGCCTGGACTGGGTTCTTGACTTCAGCCTCATCATTCAGGAACACACCAAACCTGTCTTTTAGCTCAGTCACAGCGATGTTAATCGCATCCTCCATGTGTTTCTTCAGCTGGGGATGGATGAGGTCTTTGAGGCCTGTCAGATTCCCCTTCAGTGGTATTCCTTTAAGTTTGAGTGTGTGTGTGTGTGAGAGAGAGAGAGAATCATACACACAAAAGATTGCGTTTCTCTAAGTCTTTAAGTCATATAGGCTTACATTAATTCTCATACAGTATAATGACTCAGGCCCAATCCCAATGTTCCTCCTACTTTAAACCACTAGCCCTTACTCACAACGACGAGCCCTCGCCCACGACCACTACACCCTCAAATTGAAGCCACAAGGGGTAGTGCTTTGTAATCTTCCCTATGAATTGGGACACCACTTGCTGCATTTACGTTCAAGTACCTAAGCGACTGCGTAGTGACACTTAAAAAAAAGTTTTTTTAAGAAAGCACCCTTGCTCTCACACTTCTGCTCAAAACATTTCTTTCCCTTTAGATCCTAACAAACTCATCCTAACACACCTGGAATCTGCACTCGTTACCATCTCCATGCTGACCAAGCATGGTCCGGTCTTCCCAGCATGCTTCCTGACTTTGCCCTAGACTTAAGTCCTTCGAGTCTGGTCTCCTGGTCTTCCTCAGCTCTGATGTGGCTTGGGGGAGTTCGGATCAGGTCATATCTCTGCAGGGTGAGGCTAAGGGAAGACAGCTCCTCAAACATGTCAGAGAGAAAATGGCAGAATACACATAAAAGTACACTTTCCATTTCTCTCTTTACCTGTGTAGTATTGGGTAGATAAATACCTGTACAGTATGAAATAAGTTTTGTACACCAAGCCACCACTTCCCCTACCAATCATTGAAGTCTGAAATGTCATTTGATTTGAGCCCTTGGCACATCTGCTAAGGTCTGTCTTCTTTGAAATGGGGGTTTCCAGTCAAACACCGAATTACCTGCCTGCTTCTGCCCTTTACAGAACATGATGTTGTCCTGAAACTCCAGCCAAGGGATGTTTGATCCAATCTGATTTAAACTTGGAAACCATGTTAGCAGTGTAGCTAACATTTGTGCTAATGCGAGCCATCAGCATCTCTTCTGGCTCGATGCTGACCCAGATTCTACATTTCTCTCAACAATTTTCCTTTCCCTCCTTGGCTATACTTCTTTGAAAAAAGGACTTGATTTTCTTCATTATCTTTCTTATTACATTACCTCCTCAGTGAATACTGTGTAGTGAGGGCTGTTGTGTCGCAACAGTGTCACTGCTGGAAATCTGGAACGCAGCAGTGACGTCATGTAACTGGTTCCCCATACAAATTTGACTTTTCAGAAATTCCTACTATCTCTCACTTTGTAAGGAAAACCGAACGGATATCTTACTTAAATCAAGCCTGACTTCTTTTAGGAGCAAAATGCAAATGAAAGGGATGAAATCTGTATTCACACGTGTTCTATTTTTTTTTTCTACTCACACCAATCTATTTTAGTAAAACACTCGCACTGTACAGCCCTGAACAGATGTACTGAATCGCATTATGAGCTCAACTGTTAAATTTCATCAGAGCAGTTTAGCCAAAACAAGAAAAGAAGTTGATGTTGATGCGTATTTCACTGTGAGAAATCAGAGGTGTGGCGTGAGAGCGTGTGAAGCCAATCAAATGCGTTAGATCAATGTGTTAGAGTTGGCAGGTATAGTATGTGAGAGTGAATGCATGTATGTGAAAGTTAAATATGTAGCTATGTAAACTAGGTGTGAAACAATTTGAAAATTTCATGTCAAAGTTATAGTGACCAAAATGATCACGTTAAAAGGGATATTGTGTAAGTTCTCCTGTTTTCTATTCACAAAAATGGATCATTTCATCCAAAAGTGTTTTTCCATTAATCAGTAATCACTCCCATCAACAAACTGAAATGCTGATGTAAGCTCTGAATTTGCCGTTCGTATCATTTATATATACATCGAACGGGTCAGCTCGGTGGTGGCTACCATGTCGCGTCGCCATGTTTTTACGTTCAGTAGAAGCGTGACAGTAGGAAACCACAGAAACTCACCGGAGACACTGGAGTTCAATGTAAATTGTCAGTTCAGTTCTAGGTAATGCCTTTGAAAAGTCACCGCAGGTGCAGTGAGGAGAAACCAGCATTACACTGATGCTGGGTTCACGTTAGGGGTGTAAATCACTGATTTGATCTCAATACGATATCATATTTATACAGCTGACAGCGATTTAATATTTTTCGACATCTCAAATTCAGTCACGATACAATTTCGATTCAGTTTGATTTAGGATCCTCCAATCGATATGAAACGATATTAAACAACATTATAAGTGATTGAACACAATCATTTCCATTCAATTATGGAAATAATTTATTTCCTGAACTTTGGTATATAAATCACAGTTTAAATGAAAAAAATCTGTTCTTTGAACAAAGACAGACTGGTAATAAACAAGGTTATTGTTTTCTAAACATGACTGTAAGCTCTAAAATGTCAACATGAAAATCCTGGATGGAACAAAACATGCAGTACACTGCCGAGTCCACCGTGCAGAAGGAGTCACCAAAGAGATTCTGTAGTGCCTTTGACTTCTTGCAGACAGGGATGTAATCTAAAATTAAATTAAACAAAACAACACTCACTTATTTCAGAAGACAAAGCATCTTGAACATTTTACATGCTGGTAAGATAACCATTAATTTATATTAATTTGTACCTTGTTTCAGTATTTTTTTTTACATTTCAGAAAAAGGAAAAAAATGCACACACACCTTGTTCAGGAGCTTGAGTTTGGGTTGATGCAGGGTTATCATCATCAGACGGCTGCTCACACAAGCCACTGGATGTTTGGTCAGCAGATGAGTGAGATGTGTCCTCCTCAGCTATCGCCACTGCTTCATTCTGCACATGATTTAAGAGAGAGAAAAAAATCCCACATGTCCACAGTGGGGAATGTTAGTATTTCAACAGTAAAGTAAATATAGAAACAATTTAAGTGAACATTTACATCAGTGCTTACATTTCTACATAAATGCATACACTTCATTACATAAACAAGCTATAAACAAATATACTTAAAAGTACAACTTACTTTCTGGTCCCACAGTTCTGCAGCTTCAATTGTGAGATGCAGGAAAGCTGCTGCTCTCTCCTCCTCACTCAGAAACGGCAGCTTCTTAAACCTTGCATCTAAAGCAGATGCTGCATGGAGGACTTCATGACCATCCATATATCGCTGTCCAAGTTCCCTGGTCATGATCTCCTTCATCTCTCTGACTAAAGAGGAGTCTTCATCAGTAATTCTGAAATGCTCCAACAATTTAGCTTTCGGTGGAGCAATGACAGAAACAGTGGTCTGATTTTCCTCACACATGATAGTGCTGGCAGTTTTCACCGGTCCAAGCAGTTTAACGAAGTCCTCAGCTGCGGTGATGTCGCCCTCCTTGAGTGTGCTTATGTCATCATTGGCGCCTTTTCTCAGTTTTTTGTCCAGGAGTGTTGCACACACTGCAGTTTGTTGTTCCAGAAAACGGTCCAGCATGTCATACGAACTGTTCCACCGCGTGCACAAGTCTTGTTTTAGCTTGTGTTCTGGAAGGCCCAGCAGATTTTGCTTCTTCTTTAAAACTGCAGTGGTTATTGTACTGCGATGGAAAAACATGACGATCCTCCGCACTTTGATCAAAACACGAGTCGCACCAGCACATTTGAGGCCCTTCTGCATGGCCAAGTTCACGGTGTGCCCGAAGCATTTGATGTGTGGTGACAGATTTGCCTGGACTCCAGCTATGGTTATGTTGCTGCCGTTGTCCGTTACCAGAGCAGACTTTTTATCTGTGATATACCACTCCTGGCATGCTTCTTTCAGAACTGTCCCAAGATTAACTCCTGTATGCGAGTCGTTCAAAGCACTTGTCTGAAGAACGTAATCCTTCAGCTCCCAAGTGGTGTCGATAAAATGACAGGTTACAGTTACATAGGACTGTGCTGTGCACGAGGTCCATCCATCCATTGTGATTGCAACTCGTAACGTGTTCATTAGCTGACAATTAATTTCATCCTTTACCTCCTTGTACAGTTGCGGTATGCACGTTTCACTGAAGTGCTGTCTGGATGGAACTTTATTTTTAGAGTTCAAAAGGGGAAAAAAAGCACGCAGCCCTCATTCTCAATGACGCTGTATGGTCTCATGTCTTGCAAATGAAATATGAAATTGCAGCAGTAATATTCATTGCTGTATTCGAATTGTGGTTTAGTTTTTGAGGGAAAAAGTTGGTCACAGTTGATGATGATGATGTTGATGAGCTACTGTCGCTAACGCCACCGGCATGAGGGTCAATACTGTGCTTTTTCTTCAGGTGCGAAGCCAGGTTTGTTGTGTTGCTTGAGTATCTTTTTTCCAAGTGACACTGCTTACAAACAGCCCGCGACCTGTCAGTTGATCCACCTTTTTGTTTCTGAAATCCAAAATATTTCCAAACTGCGGATTTATTTCCCAGAGGAGAGACAATCTCTTCACTTACTGCTTTTTCGCTGCTAGCCATGTTGATGCGGAGATCTGTTTGATAGTCTGCGCACTCATGCGGAAAACGGCATGTCAGTGCTAGCAGAACTTCAAAATAAAGCCTTTTCCAAAATAAAACTGCGTTTGATATATGGTTTTTCTGTTGATTTTGGTATTTTGGATCAATACCATTGGCCCGATGACCTTATAAATCGATATATCGATTTTCCATCCTGATCAAGACACACAGCAAGAGTTTGTGAACATCAGCTGAAGCTGAACTCCTGGTACTGGGGCGTCATCTTGTGACCAAACTGAATGCTACACTAATCTGAACACAGACTCATATTCAATTATATTGACATTTTATAACAAACAACCTCAATTTATTTAAGGAGCAAGGACAGAGCTGCATATTCCTCTGGGAACTCCGGTTCCTGCTGCAGTGTGTCGGCGTTGCGGATTTTACCCTATCAAACATCGGCTGCAGAGACAAGCAGCTGTAGGTTAATGAGGTTTTGTCTGACTGGGTTCTCAGTCCAAAATTGATGGTATTATTACACCGCTTTTGTGTGCAGCACTTTGTGATTTTATCTGTGAAAAGCGCTTTTCTCTACTTACTATAGAAGAGAGCAGCGAGCTGCAGAGCGCCAGTCCGTTCACATCACGTTTTATTCATTTTCAATGACAGGGCTCGTGTTGTTTGCGCGTATAAAACGAGTTCAAATTTTTCAACTCGAGCGAATAGGCAAAATACGCTCTATTTGCGTGAGTATAGGGTTTTTTTGGACGATATTTTGAAAAATGAAATCTCACTAGATTCTGTTAGTAAAATCTCGCGAGATTTTTGTTGCTCCGTAACAAAATCTTGCAAAATTGTTCCATTACCAGTGGTCCAGTATGTATAAAAGGGGCTGTTATCCTGGAAGAACTTCATATCACAGCATCCCTTTCAGAGTCATGTGACTACGGTGCAGCTGCTGCTGCTACAGACCGACTTGCTTTGAAGCAGCTTATTATATGTCTGGTTTTAAGTTGTTGGTTAAGTTACCAAGTTGTCAGAAACATTAGAATTAGCCACATGTTGGCTAATACCTGCTAGTATCTGATTTATGGCAGCCAGATGTCCAAAATGAACTCCTCTGGCTGAGTTAAGGAGATTTTGGGATCTTTGCTCTCAGAGCAGAATAAAGTTATATTTCTCAAAATCTCACAGTTCTCTGCATATATTGGTATCGGTTGATATCAGATATTGGAATTTAAGAGTTGGACAATATCGGTATATCGGATATCTGTAAAAAGCCTGTATCAAACATCCCTAAAAAAAATGATTTTAAGAAAACCTTTTTCCATGAAAGCCCTTAGCTAGTCATGCTTGATAAGATGAGAAAGTTGATTTAACTTACCTTGATTCTCTTTAGTTTTCAGATGTTGTCACGCTTAACCCAGTTTCTAATTTAAATTTCAACACTGGTGATCATGAGAGAATTGTAATCACCACTGATATGCCACACCTGTTTTGTCAAGAATAGTCCAGAGGCAAAAAAATTAGGAGAGTCTGAAGGAGAGAGGGGGGGGGGAAAAAAACAAAATTAAAAATCGGATGGCCCGGTTGAGAGCAGGTTCTATGTATAAAAATTATAGTGGGGTCTTAATATTATCTGTTTAAAAATAGAACCGGGGACGAGAGTGGCAATAATTTTCCCAGGGGGAAAAAAACGGGGGGTCATTCAACCAGGGTGGGGAAGGAGAGAGAAAGGGGGGGAGAGAGGAATGTATAAAGAGGGGGAAAAAAACTTTAAAAAATTTTTTTTTTTTTTTTTTTTCTTATTTTATTTATTATTTTATTATTTTTTTTTATATTATATAATTTAATTTTTTTTTTTTTAATATAAGATATAAATTTATTATTGTTTTTTTTCTTATTATTATTTTAATTTTTAAATTACTTATATTCTTGGGGCTGCCTGGATGGGGGGGGTGGGGTGGTGGGGTGGTGGCGCAGGGTCATGGTATCGGGCTGTAACTGGGTGGCTGTGGGTCCCCTAGGAATCTTGCGGTAGATATTAGAGAACGGATCCCAAATAAGGCAAACCAAAGTAATAAGAGGGGTGGGGGGGGGGGGGGGGGGGGGGGGGGGGGGAAGAGAGGTGTTTTTTGGGGTGTAGGGGAAAATTGTTTTTATTTTGAAAGCACTTGGCTTGGGGAGAAATAATTAAGCTTCCACAGGGCAACCAGTGGGCTTTATGCACAGCTCCACTACTTCCTGAACTTAATACTGCACCTTTGTTTCCTGTCTTTCAAGATTGGATGAGCTGATTAATCCAGGTGTGTCTGACCATTTGCTTAGATCAGACACAGCTGGATTAATCAGTTCATCCAATCATGAAAGACAGGAAACAAAGGTACAGTACTAAGTTCAGGAAGTAGTGAAGCTGTGCATAAAGCCTGTTCTAGGAACAGTCCTAGGACCCACATGTCAAAAATCCTATCAAAATGTATTCCCAAACAAAAATGGTCCTGTACTTAATTCCAAACAAAATTAATTTTACATGAGACAGACTTTCATATGAACATACTTTTGGTTTGTAGCAAAGGGACCTCACATTTGACTATTTGACCTAATTAAATGGTTCTTTAATTACCCACACTGGTTGAATTAATCATTTCACATTATAGTACCTGGTGGAAATTCCGTCCCCTTTAATTTCCATTGCCAAAACTTGGCTATCAAAGAAAAGCCGCATCCATGTTTCAAGATAGGTGCTCATGGGGCTGATTTCTAGAACTGATTTTATGACAGCCAATCAGCAGCCATGATGTAGAACCAAGCGGCAACCTCCGGTGGCCAACTATGATGTGACCCAAAGGAAGTCAATTTTTGTAGTTCTCCATTCAACCGCTAGGGGCTGGCTGCAAGGCTGAGCAAATCCCCATAGACTCCCATTTTAAAAAGGCCAACTTCACAGCAGAAATAAACATGTTTACAGCCTGGTTCAAAAAATCATTTTAGCTGTAATAGGTCAAGTTTACCTTCATGTCAACTGTGAGGTGGATGAAATTTTTTATAACTCATTTGTTTATATGTTATTTAATCTTGAAATTACACATAATTAAGGGCGTGTCCTTTTGATTGACATGTGGCAGACCGGAAGCCCGGCCTGCCGACCGGTGGCTCCTAGTTAGCTCCTTGTTTGCTCTGAGTAAGGTCTCAGTTTGTCCCTCTTTCTTAACGGTCTATGTGTAGAACACATGGTAAAACCCAATGAAGCTCATACGAGACCACATACTTTAGCATGAACACATCATAACACCCACCAATCTACATTCAGTAAAATGGTGCTTGACCTGACTAACATAGAAAGCGCCAGCAGCTAAATTGCATGCCATTGCTGGGGCAGCAGTGGCTCAGGTGGTAGAGCAGGTTGTCCAATGACCAGAAGGTTGGTGGTTTGAATCCTGCTCCCCCGGTCAACCTGTCCTTCTGTCCCTAGGCAAGATACATTCTTTCCTTCCTTGCCTCCAGTGTCAGCATCACTGGTGTATGAATGTTTTGGAGTGCCCAGGGAGACCGTTGGTGCAGATTGGTTGGCATTTTTCTGTCAGTCTGTCCCACGGGGAGCTTACCATCATAAGGGGTGAATGAATAATGGCTACAGTAATAACAATTTATTCTTTATTAATCCCAATTAATAAAACCCATCTCAATGTTAACTTGAGGGCAGTGGGCTGCAAATCACGGTGCCCGAGGGGGAGGGTTTTTGTCATTTATTTGTTTCTGTGACAAAGCATATGAAAAAAAGGAAAAAAAAACTCCTAAATATGCCAAATCTAGCCAAAAGGCTAGTTTTTCATTTAAGATCTGCCAGAATCTTAAGATTAGAACTTGTTGTGAAAGACATCTGTTGTAGGGAGAAACCAGGCAAGGTTCTGGTAAAATATTTTTATTTGTATTCTCTTGAAGAACTTACTCTAAAGAATTAAGATTAAGTTGAACAATTTCTAAAGCTTCTTGTAGCTCTACAATTCAGTCAGTAGGCGACTTTGAAGAAAAATAGATCAGAAAAAATTGCATTTTGACATATACTGGTGCTATATCTGAAACTTATTTCTTACATTCTACTCTATTTCGTGCAAGTATTGATAGGTCCAGATTTAAAGGGCTCGCTAGTTAAGTTTGCGTTGGGCCCCCAAATTGCTAAATCCACCACTGCCTTTAATGATAGTATACATTAATCAACTAGTGTAAATAATGCGTCAGAATAACTTAGAGATCTCTGGATAACATACCTGTAGGTTATCATTACCTTAGATGACTTTGCAACATTGTATGTCACACTGCTTTCTATGTTGGTAGATACGGGGAAATTAGGATGAGTACCCTAAGCAATGGCAGGGCCGCAAGATGGTGCAACACAGAAAACGCTCATCGGATTTGTCTATTGTGATCACGAGGCAAAACTGCTGCTTTCTCACACATTAGTGTTGCTTCTTCTCCTAAACCACACACACATTTGCACTCAGATGAACATCAAGGCAGCTGTGGCACACTGAGGACTGCACTACTAAAATATTTAAGCAAACAAGAGCCTTAAGCAGAGTTAAGATGCAATTCAAAGCTTATTCTTTTGGTTTTCTTTTGCATGTTCTAACATCTGGCTTTCTATTTATGTTCCAATTTTTGTGTACAGTTATATATATATGTCGAAGAAAGTTTGGCTCAGGGCTTTAAGCAACCATCCGTGAGTTTGTTTTGTTTTTATTCTTAGCATTTTGATGTAAATTGTTTTATTATGTGAAGCACTTTGTATTGTTTTTATGCATGAAGAGTGCTATTTAAATAAAGTTTGATTTGTTTTGATTATATTTCACACTTTGTATTTAAAAAAAGATTCTCACAGATCATTCAGACCAAGAAATTAACAAGCAAGCGAAACTGGACATCACTTCCATGAACAAAATGAGCTTTAAGTGTCAGGTGGGAGGCAGTGAAGCGGGTTATCACAGTAATTACTGTTTCACATGCTTGTGTATATAGAATAAAGAGCTTATGTCACTAACTCAGTTTTTGCTCTGTCTGTCAGTGTGGCTGTCTATACACCTGGGGCAAGATGTATTTACAATGCTTGCTCACAAAAGCCATGCTTAAGCTGTTTTCCACACATAAACTCCTGTTTACAAAAGAGTGTTCTCTGAGTCTCCTTGACTATGAGTGCAATGAATGAGTTATAGACCATAGCTGTGGAAACCAAGTGTGTTAGCTGTTCAGGCACAATTTAAAAACCTTGTAGATGCAACATGTTCTTACCTGTTCTTGTCATTGACAGTTCTATTGCAAAGTTCTGGCAGATATAAGTTGTATGATTTTCTATCAGGGTGGGAAAGAAAATAGGCATTATACATATGCTGTGATTGAAACTTTCAATAATAGCAACATGGATGTATAAGTGTGTGTTACAAAGATTTAAGCCCTCTTTCCAGCAGCAGGTCTGGGTCGAGTCGGATCGATCCACGTTTTTTTTGCGTCTCAACAGATAAAAACTGGGACGGGTACCCTTATATCCGACCCGACCCGGCCTTGTTTTTTGGTACCCTTCGGTGGGGGTACTGATCTAACCGATCTGGACCACTGAGGTTGAGCTAATACACAGCAATCCGTTGATTTGTTGAAAAATCCGTCACTCCCGCGTGACCCGCCGTAAAAGCAAAGCAGGGGTGACTCCTTTGTTTCTGTCACGTGTGGTGCAGTGCTTTGGCTAAAAGGTCAGGTATTACACGGCAATGATGTCACGCCATCACGTAGCAACGCTATCCAGTTAATACTCCGTCTCCAGGATAAGGGTGCAGTTTGCTGTGGGAACGCAACGTGAAATCAACATATCCGTACCAAAACCCACCTGATCCGGCCTGGCCCGGCCCGACCCAGACTCGCGGGTGGAAACGGGGCATTCGTCATGTATCCTCAATTTTATGTATTTGTGCATTTGGCCTGTGGAGCATAAGCACAATAACCGGACACAGAAGACAGAAATTATTTTTTGTTCTTTCGATGTGGAGGAAAAATGAGGACATGCTGATAACTTTTTTTTTCTCCCTTTCCCCTATCAGTAGAGTGAATCTGCCTATCTGTACTTTTCATTGTTTGTGCTGATTTATATCTTTAGGAATAAGAATAGAGGCTTCATAGAAATTAATAATCCATTTTTTTGACATCTTACCCAGGCCCTGAATGTCTCAGCTGAAGAGCAAGTTAAGGTACATTGAATTATCAGTTTTGTACCAAAGGAGTGGTGGATTAAAGGGGCGGATTGGGAGAGTAATTCTGGTCGGGAATTTGATACCATTCCATGCCAACTCCACCAAATTAACGCAAAGCAATAAGAGTGAATGAGGCTGGGCGTCTACTGATGTAAGACTATACAATAATAAAACAAAGGCTCCTCATGTGGCCACACACAGCTTTTTGTTTCTTACCCTTACAAAATAAATATTTGTTGTTCTGCAACAATCTGCATGCAAATCACATAAACTGAAATTCTACTTATTCAACTACAATATGGTTAAATGTGCAGTCTGTACAATTACAGACTGCACAAAACATTTCTTTGACTTCTTTCTACATATCAGTCTGTACAATTAACCATATTATAAATCAAATAAAATTACACCATCATCCACCTTAACTTGATACTTAGCCTATTTTTAATCTAACAGGTTATTCTGTTAGTTATTCAAAAACTATCACCAGCATGTTTGGTTTGTACCTAAATTATACCTGAAGGTTCTTGCTGTGATTCCTCGCTGCTGCTGCTGTCCACCACTGCTGTGACAAAGAACAAGGAGCTCTTGCAGTACTAGTGCTGCTGACAGTACTACTCCCTTCTCCATCTTTGTTAAAAATAGATAAATAAATAAAAAATCCAAAAGCCACCCATAATTTCCCAGATTCAGAATAAGTCAGAATTTGACCATTTTCTATGCTCTGGCTATGTTGATATTTTCTTGATCTCTTTTTTTTTTACCTGGTGAAATAGAAGTTAAATAAAGCATACAAGGATTTTACAGTTTTTCTTCATTGGTTTGGCTCATTTCTTGAATCAGAAATTATATTTTCAAAACTCTAACATTATTTGGCCGAACAGTCTTACATTTCTCACAACATAACAGCTCACTTGCAAAAGCTCATATCTCTTTCAAAACAGTTCATTCATCCTTCAGAACTAAATTTCTTTCCCAAACAAACAGTCAGAGCCACCAAAATGGAAAGATCCTTCTCAATCACTTTGTCTCATTTCTCTAAACAGAACGGATGTTCTCACCACTCTCTGTGCTTTTGCCAAAATAACCTGGATTTTTCAGCACAACACCACGGTTCACCTGCAGAAGCTCATGTTTCTCCCAAAACAGTTCATCATTGTGTCAAAATCAAGTTTCTTTCTCATAGAAATAGTCAGAGCATCCAAAATGCATCATCCCTTTAGCATTGTGTAAGCACTGCAAGCCAAAATGTTTAGATGTTTTGTCACTACGGCAGAGAATGGAAATATCCCTCATGTCCACCTCTCATTTTTAGCTCAGTCCTTCACTGACAATGGTTAATGTGCTAAGTTTTATTTTCTTTTTATCAAGCTACTAGAATACAGTTGTTCTTTTAAAAAAGAAGAATAGGATTTTACAGTAAGAGTAGTTTTCAACATTTGACATCACACATTGCACTCATACTACCAAGGAAATTATAACCATTTTTGTTCACTCAAAATAATTTCACTATAAAAAAAAGTGTACTGCGTAATATACTGTAGCTACTGTTATCAACACAAACAAAAATAAGGAAATCTATATGCAGCCTCTAGCGCTGTAAGGAAGGCTGAATTTTTCACAACATTTCATTTTCTGTATTATGGTCTTGACTAGTTTTGACAGTTGAACAGACCATTCGGCACATGATGAATTCTATAATGAAATGATGCTGATATGTTTTGAAGAGAACAACCAATAGACTGAGAATCAACAAGCAGTTTTGATCCATCAGATCCATTCACTTGGAAATTGTACTAAATGTAGGATAACTGTGCTAACTGTGGGCTAACTGTACTCAATCATTTGCAAAGATGTCATGAAACATTGAGACATGTACTAAGACATTTGAAATTTAATGAAATAAATGAGAAATGTAATTTTGTTGTGAACATTTGCCAAATGGTTTGCAGATTTGTCCACGTTGTTTTGAGAAAGTAATTTCTGATTCGAGAAATGAGCCAAATTGATGGAGAAAAACTGTAATAAGGAATCTGCCCGCCAGGGTTCCCGGCAGGTCACGTGACTGAAAACTATCAATATGCGACATTACAACATGACATCCTAATAAAGTAAAGTATAACCGCCCACTGCAAGTGAAAGTGATGCAAAGCTCGGTCATGTTACGGGGTAATTTTCATTATGTATGATACGATATAGGGAGGAGGATGCAGTCAGACCAGCAGAGACAGCGCCAGAGCAGCCGAGGACATAGGCTATAAAATGTTACTAAGAAGAAAATGATTGAAAAGATACCTGTCTAGTAGGATTACAGCCAGTTTCCAGTCCACATTCTTTCTGAGGCCGTCCAGCTGCTCTCTACCTTCAGTACAATCCACCAAGATTTACACAAACTTTACTCCTTCTTTGGTCTCTCCTGCGTTTCAAGTCTCTCTCCTCCTCAGTTTTGATGCTTTCAGGCCGTTTTGCTGTATAAACAGTGACAGCCAGCGTGACTTTCCCTTCAGTAGATGCCATGTGGTTCTGTTTACAAGAGCTGCCGTGCACGCGCTAGGGGAGGGTGCTCCTCGTTAGGAAACACTGTTAGTGGCTGTTTGTAAACCAGAACTTCTTTAGAATGAACTCCATTGGCCGAGAAAAGTGTCATGACAGCGTTAGAATAGAAACCCAAACTAAAAAGGCCTGGATTCATGCATATTCGCAATCAATGAGTAATTTATTTTCAAGAAATGATCTCTTTTACCACATATTACAGTATACTGTGTAGAAAGCATTTTTCTTAGAGAGATTGGAATAAAATCAGTTAGCTTACAGGGCCTTTAAAAATGAAGGACTTCTGATGAAGATGCTGAGGGCATCACTTTTTTTTTTGATATGTTGATGATTTGGTAAAACAAGTGTAACACTATCGGCTCAAAATCCAAAAATCCATCAGCACATGGGTTGTTTTCTTCCTCTCCCTGTGTATCTGTCAAATTTATCAAATCATCATCCACCTTGTCATGATATCATTTATAAAACAGAAATCTGCATTAATTGAAAGTATAATTCTATGCATAAATATAATTTATAATGTAAATCAGGTGTGAAATTAGGTTCACGTTCATTTCTTGAAACCAAAAGTAAACCTAAAGACTCTTGACATTTAATTAAATGTTCCTCAGTCTCTGTGGACTTTTTCTCCCATTTGAGTGCTTTACATTTCCAACTGAAAATTCAAAAAGGACTTGAAACTTGTTAATCACTTTTGACTTCAAGGGGCTGTTCTGTAATTTGAGTTCAGTTGCTATGATCAGTGTTCAAAGCACATATCAGGAGAGGCTGCTGGGCAGTGTGGGTCCCTGGGATGCAAAATAATAATAATAAAAAAAAATCTAATTGAGCCTTGAGGATTCTCAGTGCAATCAGACATCTGTTGCAGGAGGATTCTTAGCTGATCCCCAGTGACATTTCTGTCCTGCCCCCTCTATCCTTACTTTAACATCAAGGTTAGAAAGATACTCACTTTGAAGTAGCATCTGTGAAGTTAGTCATTTTAAGTCTTCTACTTAAAAGTCTCCTACCTTTATTTTTATTATTATTTAGATGGAGGCCTATAGATTTATAGGGTAATTGATCACTTTGCTCTAACGACATTTGCACAATGAAGGGAGTCTATAGATGAGTTAAACTTGCATAATGCAACTTTTTTTGCATAGATTTGTGGATGTTTTGTGGCTTTACCATAACACACCAGGCAGAAATTATGCATGATTTTATTTGGAATAACCTTTATCTTCAGGGTCGCAGGGGTTGCTGGAGCCTATCCCAGCTGTTATCAGGCAAGAGGTGGGGTACACCCTGGACAGGTCGCCAGTCTGTCGCAGGGCCAACACAGAGAGACAGACACCCACTCACACTCACATCGGTGCAATTTAAAGTGACCAATTAACCTAACATGCATGTCTTTGGATGGTGGGAGGAAGCCGGAGTACCCAGAAAGAACCTCTACATATACAGGGAGAACATGCAAACTCCACACAGGCCGCTGTTGGAATGGTTCGAACCCCCTCCCCAGCCAGGACTTGAACTAGTGACCTTCTTACTGTGAGGCTGCGGTGCTAACCACCGCACCACCTTGCAACCCATTTATGAAGTATGAAATGAAAAATGGAAATAATGATCTGTCGTGGTCAAAAGCAGGATATTTAAAGAATACATGGAATATTCAATCCTGAAATACAGTAAACTGATTTAAAAAATATGAGAATGGAAATCTCAGCCAGCATTAAATAGCGTAGAAATGAATGCGGGTCATTTTTTAACCATGTTGTGCATCCGAGGGTTAAGTGACGTTTTCAAATCTTACTGTAGATTTTTAGTCAGATGTGAATAAATATACAGAGATAAAGACTTTCCTGGCCTGTCAGTCCAGGGAAACTGCCCATGATGTCTATGTGATGCTGAAGGGACATGTCAATCAAAAAATTCCTACATCATATGGAGCCTTAAAGGTAGAGTTCAGAGATGTCCCCCTGAGAATAAACGCTACAAGTGAAATCCGTCTCAATCTGTGCCATTTGGCCTCTGCTCCCGTGTGGTGGCAAGTTTGTTTGCAACTCCCTCTCCCCCTGTCTGTAATTTGCTTTTCCCTTTGTTTTGGTGTGTTAGGGACGCTTTTGGGTGGAGATTTCTGTATATATTGTGAGCCAATGACAGAGCTAAGGGCATGCGCTGCGTGGGGATGTACTCGTTGAGCGGAGCAGACACCAATCACTCGAATTCTCGAGAAGAAAAAAAAAACAGTGGACACAGCGAAGAAAAGGAAGTACTCTGCGGTGAAAAGAGCTTTAGATAGTGCACGTTGGAAAACCAGGGTTAATATTTGTTTGGCTTTCACCCGCTTCTGAGCTTTGACGGAGACGCTTGAAGGTGAATAGGCTGAAGAGCGATGTGGCCATTAGCCCGAGGGGAAGGGCACTCAGTTTGAATAGTGTTTACAAACAGAAATGGGGGAAACTCCAAACTTTACCTTTGAGAGTTTATCCAAAATATGTATATGAATACCCATCCAAAGTCAGAGTGCTGCCTAGTGGCCATATGTAGTTATTGTGAGTGCCTTGTTGCCCCTCCGCTGTTGTAAAATCAATGTACCCCACAGCTTCAAGGGGCTTATTGCTTTTACAGTATAAGACGGTTACCCAACATGTAGCCCATGAAAAAAATTAAACACCCATGAAAAATCAACTACTTTTTGGTGATATTGAAACAGTGCAATTAGGAACTATTTGTTCTCCCACCATGCAAGATTGAATGGTGTTACGTCCCAGGCTGTGGCCTGGACATTCACCTAACAGTTTTCAGCCAATCACCAACTCATCACCTTCAACCATCTGCACCTGTTACCCATTATCTGCGTTCACTCATCTTTGTTTTTTTGTATGATGTCAGAATGGACCTCAAATCCACTGCGACCTGTCCAAGTCAACTGAATTAGACTTTCTCTAAACTTTTAGATGCACATGTACATTGTTCAATGGTTAAATGTGAACATTTGATATTTTCCTGAAATTATGACTGAAAGTCAAATATCCCTTACTTTTTGTGAGTAGTGTATCTCCCCGGTAACTTATGCTGAATGCCTAACCTGGTCCGGACCAGGTTAAGTTCTGGATAAGAGATCACAGGGTATAAAAGCACCACCCCCACCAATTAGCTCTCTTGGAATATATGGCCTGCCCATTTTTAGAAGATCCTGTTGATGCTGGTGCAGATCGTGAGAGGAGTTCTTAGAAGAGAGAGAATATTCAGAGATGGTACAACCCTTTCGATCTGCCAGATGACATTTCATATGAAAGATGTAGGTTTTCCTCTGCTGGACTCCATTACATCTGTCAGCTGTTGGAGCCGTACATCACAATGTAACGCACCCCAGCCGGGCAATGACTCCACAGCAGTCTGCATCGCACTGAGGTTTCATTAATGTTAACAGACTAAATAAATTCATTTTGATATAGACCAACGCCTCACCTTGATTGAAAACAAATAATTGTGCTGTACTGATGTAGCTGAATAGCTTAATTTTTGTTGCTGAATGGTGTTCAAATCCCACTCAGTAAAGGTCATTCATTCATTCATTCACAGGTAGTTTCATGCACGCTGTCGGTGACACTGATTATATTTTGGTAAAACTTGTTCTTTACTTGTTCCCATTATCGTCTTATGCCGCTGGAGTTGCATCTAAAAATAAGGTGGTTAAGAGGTCACACATGTAGCAAACATGAACTTATGGAGCGCACACCCACCCATGCCATCATGGTGAAAAGTTACAATACGTGCACGACATGAGCCTGGAAATATCTGTACAGTATGAGAAGGAAATACACTGAGGAAGTGCTGTAGTGTGATGAAGTGACAGTGATCAGTCCATGATTGTACAATTGCACAGACTTATGCATTAACAGAGACGGCAATTTTCTGCCAGCATTCCTCCCTGGCTGTTGCTTCTGGCCTGGATGATGTTCCTGAATTCTTCATATTTCTGAAGTATCATTGTCTGCTCCTCCATGGTGAAATATGTCACTCTCCATTTCTCCATGTCTGTGATTGGTCAGACACTCACAACGCCACCCCTTGTATGTGAGCGCGCACTGATCAAGATTGGAAACCCTGGGTTGAGTTACCGAGTTGACAACCAGCTTCATAGTACCTTCGCAGATGTCCACTTAAGTCAACCCAGGTAACAGAGAGAAATCCCTGGTATGTTAATCCAGCCTCCTAGTATAGGCCCCGCGCGCAGGACGCCCAGTGCCAAGCGAAGCCAAAACCATCAGGCTGACCACAGTCTGCTGCCACGAGAGCAAAGTCCAGCCGACCCAGTGACGCTACTTTTAAAAAACTGCCATAAAGTGAGATAAAGTGTGTTGTTCTATACGAACGCATACGGGTGCGTCCTCACGTCATTCACTGAACTCCATCAGTTCAGAGCGCACGCTGGAAACCACGGCAACCACATGAAATCACACACGCATGATAAATTGAGAGCTGCGCAGCAGCATCGCTGTGTCTATATTCTGCACCCAGTAGGTGTGTTCAGATGGTTAACTCTTTCGCTGCCATTCAAGTGTTTCAATGTTAATTAAAATAAAAACGAAAACTAACAATCAAGTGTATACATAAAAAAAGAGTTTTAAATGGGGGAAGTTTTAATATATTTTGGAGATTTTGGAAAAGGGTAAAAAAGAAAATAAAATTTTATAATATATTTTTTACAAAAACCAGAAGAGGGGGGGGGGGAAAAAAGATAAAAAAACCAGGGGGGGGGGGGGGGGGGCGGGGGGATGGGGTGTTATTTGGTGTGAGGGGGGGTGGGCGCGGGAAGGGAAAGGGGGGTGATTGAGTTTATGGGGGGGGGGGGGGGGAACGGGGGGATCGGAAGAAAAGAAGAGGGGGAGGAGGGGGAAAAAGAAAGGGAGAAGAGAAGAAAAAGAGGAAAGGAAGAGAAAGAGATGGGAGGAGACGAGAAAAGGAAGAAAAGGGAAAGAGAGAGGAGGAGGGGGGGGGGGGGGGGGGGGGGGGGGGAGAGGAAGGAGAGGAGGGGGGGGGGGGGGGGGGGGGGGGAGAGGGATGCATGTCGCTCAAAAAAATAATAAGAAAAGAAAGTAAAATGATTTTAGTTGATTAAAAAATAAATAAATAATTAATAAAAAAATTTTTTTCTCTTTTTTATGTTGTTTTTTTAAAAAAAAAAGAAATAAAAGAAGAAGAGGAATAAGAAAAAAAAAAAAATAATAAAAAAAACCAATTAAATAGAGTCGGGGGGAAAAAAATAAATTTTTTTTTTCCCTAAAAATAAAAAATAGATGAAACAGGAAAAAATCCATACATATTACAAAAAAAAAAAAGAAAAAGAGAGAAAAAAATTATAAAAAAAGAAAAAAAAGTTCTTTTATTGATAAGGGATAAAAAATATGATTCCCCCGAATCAAAAAAACAAAAAAACGGAGGGGGGGGAAAAGGCGAAGAATGGTTAATTAGCTTTGATGATCTCACGTCATGTGGATATTTACGGCTGAGTGCACGAGTGCGCGCATGGGTGTCATATTTGCTCATCTCATTGAGCGCAATGTCTGTTATGTTGTGGTGTTTTTATTTAAACAGTGATTTATTTGAGAGCGTCACATTCGTGCACGTTTGGGCCTGTTGTGAACTACTGTTGACTGTTACTATTACTGATAGAACACACATATCGTGTGGTTATGCTTCGAGTTAATGAAGTAATGTTTTATTCAAGAGAGATACACTCTTTTGAATGTTCGTGGAGGTTTAACACTGTTGAAAATAAATTTTGCACACCCAGTCTTGCTTTTCTTTTTTTTTTTTTCTGGAGTAAACTGATGCCACAGCTCCATAAATCTCTCCACCGCTCCACCGGAGCGGCTGCCTCTCTCCTCCTTTCCTCCATTGTTGTTTGTGTACCGGCGCTCCTGAGCGTCTCTCTGGTAAAAGCAGAAGGCGCACTGTCCTCCTATTGGTCAATATGAAGGGACATGTCGTGGGATGGCGTCACACTAGACGGACAAAACCAAAAAATGGTAACAATCACCTCATCTAAATACCAGCAAAACTAAAGAGATGATTGTTGACTTCAGGAGGAACACAAAGCACTGTTTACATCGTGGAAGAAGAGGTGGTGGATGAATACAAGTACCTTGGAGTTTTAGCTGGATAACAGACTAGACTGGAAATGCAGCACTGAAAACATCTACAAGAAACAGACTCAGAACAGACTACTTCTTAAGGAGGCTTAGATCATTCAATATCCGCACTAAGATGTTGCATAGCTTTTATAAGTCTGCTGTGGAATGTGCAAATGACATTAGTAATGAATGTGACAAAATCATTGCCTTTTTTCCATTTTCTCACATGTCATTGCACAGTCTCACATATATGTACTCATAAAAGATATATTAATAGTATTTGTGAGCATGTGATTTTGATCCACTGCATTTTCTCCATTGGTGGAGTTATTGTGTTGAGACCCCATTAAGCAAATTTCTGTAAAATGTAAACCCTACTCACAAAAAAAGAAAAAAATCTGATTGCATTTGACCTTTTTCCTCTTTTTTCATGTCTTCTACTGTGAAATGTCTTTCTATTGGTTTCAAAGGACAGATTTGACAGCCTTTTGGTCTATTGTGGAACACAACAGTGGCATCTTTCAAATAAGTATAACAGTGCTACTCTTTCATGTTTGGAGTAAATTGGCTTCCTCAGAAGTTAACTGTTCAACTTTCTCTCATCTATGGTGAGTGCCCCCTTTAAAGGTGACATAAAGGAAAGGAAATGGAAGGGGAAGAGGCGGGATTGTCAGACAAGATGACAAGAGAGGAACGTATAGAAAAGTCATGTCAAAATGATACTGCTAAAGGAAGATGGAAAGAAGAGGTTTTATCAAGTAGCTTAATGAGTCTGCCACATTAACTCCTAACATACCACTGCATGGACAAATATTTCATCCTACTGTAAGTGCTTCACAAGTTGCATTACTGTAGTAGTTGCAAGTTGCATTACTGTAAATTAGGGTGGCCATAGGAGATCAAGTCTTTAACTTCTAGTGGTGTACATACCAGCTGTCCCCACAGAGCTGAATACAAAGTGAAGACTTGAGCTCATGAACCTCATCTGTTCTTTGCAAAATGTCAGGGTTTGGAAGAGGAAAACGTTCTAGTTTAAAAAAAAAAAAAAAAAAAAAAAGTAAATAAAAGTAGTATTACAATATATGGTATTGTGTTTATAATGTATTCCAGAAATGGAACACATACATTTTTATTTATTTATTTATTTTACCACATGTCTGGCCATTGCAATCATGGTTATTAAGGTCACGCACACCTGGATTAATCAGCTTGTTCAGTAATGGCAGACAGGAAACAAAGGAGTCGGCTTAAGTTCAGGAAGTAGTGGAGTTTTGCATATAGGCTATTGACCCCAAATTGGGAAAAAAAAAAAAAAAAAAAGTTTAAGATGTTTTCCAAAAACTTCACAGTTTTAGGCACATTCTGAATTAGGAATATTGAACACCATATTAAAGTCAAATTTAAAAGATTATAGTTTCACTTAAAATAATTGTATTCATGGGGCAAACATACCACAAAACCAAAGTGTCAAGATGTCAAATCATGGAATAACCTCCAGATAAAGTGTAGATTTCTGTTAACTAGGCAAAGTTATGTAAATTAAACTTACAAATGATGGGCAAATCCTGATGATGATGGAGGTGATCTGTTATCTCAGTAAGCATCAGTCAGGTAACAAAAAACTGTAGCAGTGAATCATCTGTTAATCACAATTATCATTAGGAAAAATCTGTTAAATTGTCAGCTGAAAAATGAGGCAAATTTGGGAGGTTAACTGCATCTCTATTGTTGTACCTCTGCACTGTGGCTTTTGTTCTTTCAGTCCTTCACTTCATCATTTGAAATGAAGAGAGGAAAAACAACAACAAAACAAACATCAATGATGTGTTACTCACTAGGTATATCCATATTTGGTAAAACAGATAAAGTAATTTCATTCTTAAATTTAAAAGATGTTGCACAAATTCCTTCATCCAGATAATTTCTGTAGTGAAGGCAGAAAAGTTCATTTTTGCTGTCAGATCAACAACTGGAGAACATAATTAGTTACTTTGAGGCTAATGCAGTTGATTAATTGGCCTATTTATAACATGACACTGCAAAGGGAAGGAACCATTTTAAAAACTGAACAGGAAATCAGTAAAGTCTACAACTCATTAACAAAATTCTGTCTTCTGGCATATTTCAAGAAGCTTTATTTTTTAACACATAAAACATAATCCATTCCTGTTAAATAAAGCACTTTCATGACCTGCACATCCTCACAAAACCCTTGATTATTTATAAAACCGTGCCAGAGACACCAGGCTCTTTTGGTGATGCTTTTGCAACATTAACTATGACAGGGCTATGAACAGTGGCATTAAAAGGAAGGTTACATTTGCATAAATGGCATTGGAAAATCTCCTTGTATTATAAACTCATATCAGTTAAACCTCTTTCAATCTTTTGGGGATGTATGTATAGAAATATGAAATGTGACAGATTTGTCCTGCATATTGCTATGACTTGCAGAGGACTTTTATGGAGCGCATTAGGGAGGTTGTAGTCATTGCCACAAAGGGATGGGCCCTTTGGGAGCTACACCAGAGCTAACACTAAGCATAGAAATTCAGCCTCAAATTCAACTTCTCTATTGCTCACTTTTATATAATATGGTTATTTAACTTTGGCTGACCCTCCTACTATGGCAGTCCATGCTGCCAATATTTCCCTCTGGTTCAGAAACAGGTTTTGGATAATCAGAAAAATGCTTTATGTCTTCAGAACAATAAATGGAAAATACTTTATTATTCACAGAAGGGATATTCAGTATTGTAGTAGTTTTTTTGTCCAGCAATAAAAAAGCATAACAAAAATGCTGCACAGCTGATTGCACTTTCCACAACAGACTCTCAGCTTCCTTTAGAAGTTGAGTCTGCTCTGACCTTTCTTGTAGATGGATTCAGTGTTGCTTTTTCAGTCTTGTCTGTTGTCCAGCTGAACTCCACTTGTATTCCTCCACCACCACCTCCTCTCCAAGGATGTAAACAGTGCTTTCTCTATTATTGCTCCTCCTGAAGTAAACAATCATCCCTTGTGGTCCTCCAGTGCTGCTGACCACCATCTCAGACTCACAACCTTTCACTCTCACAAACTGTGGTCTGTTTGTTATAGGAAGTCATAAATCCAGGTGGTTGTGGAGGGATCCACCTTGAATTTATGGAGCTTCTCACATCAGAAAGCAGATGAGTCACATTAAAAGCACTTGAGAAATCAAAGAACATGATCTTTAAAGTATTTTTTGCCTCGTGAGGTGAACAACTCAGAAAAAAATAAAATAAAAAAAAAAAAAAAAATAAAAAAAAAAAAAAAAAAAAAAGAAAGAGAAAATAAAATAGGGAAAAAACAGGGGGAATAAGGAAAAAAAAAGGGGGAATAGAAAAGAGGGAAAAAGAGAAATGTAAAAAAGATTTTTGATTTTAAGAAAAAAGGGGAATGAAAAGGGGAGGAAAATAGGAGAAGAGGGGAAGAGGGGAAAAGGAAAATAAAAAAAAAAAATAAAAAAAAAAAGAAAAAAAAAAAAAAAAAAAAAAAAATAAAAAAAAAAAAAAAGAAGAAGAAAAAAAAAGTAAAAAAAAAAAAAAAAAAAAAAAGAAAAAAAAGAAGAAAAAAAAAAAAAAAAAAAAAAAAAAAAGAAAAAAAAAAAAAAAAACAAAAAAAAAAAAAAAATAAATAATTAATTAAAAATTTCCAAAACCGGAAAAACGAGAAAACCAGAAGAAAACCAGAAGCAAAAAAAAAGAAAAAAAAGAAAAAGAAAAAAAAAAAAAAAAAAAAAATAAAAAAAAAAAAACAAAAAAAATAAAAAAAAAACAAAGAGAAAATAAAGCCAAAGAAGAAAAAAAAAAAAAAAAAAAAAAAATAGGAAAAAAATAAGGAATGGGAAGGAAAGAAAAAAGGAAAAAAAAACAAAAAAAAGAAAAAAATAAAGAAATAAACTGGGAGGGAATATGAAAGAGGGAAAAAAGAGAGAACAAAAAAAAGAAAAAAAAAAACAAGAAAAAAAAAAAAAAAAAAAAAAGCGAAAAGAGAAGAAGGAAATAAAAAAAAACTGTGTACAAGCAACTTGAGCTGTTTGCTGAGGGCAGAAATTTAAGTGACCAATCAAAACACATTCTTCAATCACATGATTTTAAAATGGCAGCCCACGACATAGTCAGTGACTGCTTTTTAGAGGATAAATTGGTGGAAATGTGACCAGACAATACCTATTTATATGATGTTTCAAAAACATCCATCCAAATATCCATCTCTGTCTCGGTTTCATTTATTTTTTCACCATGACCTCTTCTTCTCCTTCTTTTGAGTTTAATGGAAGTTGGCATTACCACCACCGACTGGTATGATTAGAACAGGATGTTGCATAAAATGTACTTAAAGCAGAACTCAGTAACTTCGGCTTGGGGTTCCCCCTAGTGGTCTCCTTTCACTATGGGAAAGTTCTGCTTTAATAATAAGAAAAAGTAAACAGATAAAAGAATAAATGAAAATCAAATACAATAAAACAAATCAGTCTCTAGCAAAAACATCTACAAAACTTTTCTGCATTCACTCTTTGGATGTTGTTGAAAAATATTAAGTCTTCTACAGACAGGGGGCTGCCATCTTGAAATCATGTTATCAGAGGACACATTTTGATTGGTCACTTAAATTTCTGCCCTCAGCACGTAGCTCAAGTTGCGCGCACACGTTGAGTTTTTTGCCTCAAGAGGCAAAAAATATAAAATGTGTTTGATTTTAACCTCAAGGCCTTGTGAGGCAGAAAACTTGCCAAAATTAGGCACACATGGCGAGCTATCTGCTGAGCAAACTGTCTTGAATGACTTTTAGCTTCAGCAGATAACGCCCGTGTGCGGCAGGCATGAGACTTGGAGGTGATTTTTTCATCACATGGATTTGACCCTCAAAACACGAAGTGGAGGAGAAAAGATGGAGTATGAGACCATGAAGAAGAACAGATAACGGAAGTGTTATAAATATGTATATGATGCAGTACTGTATATTAGAGTGGGCAGGTGAAGAGGGATTAAAGACTCAGCCGATCTTTAGGGGGGCAGTCTGCCACCTCCACAGACTGACATTAAAGACAATAGTTATGTCTTACATGTTCACAGAGGTCACTCTTCCAATTAAACATTCACAGACATCACATAGGTGTGTGTATTCCCGCTTGCATACACACACCATAGCATTTTCCGTAATTTCACCCCCTCTCCCTCCACACTGATGAAACAAGAATGCAAATCAGCTCTACAGGGTACAGGTACTAAGTATTAGAGGTGACATTAAGAAATATTCACTTCCTCTTTACACTTTCACAATATCAGGCAGAGTCGTACCATTATGTCTATCCAGAGCCCAGACGTGTATGAGGACAAAGACAAACCACAGATACTTCGATACAGAATGATGCATTGATAAATGAAATATGCACCAGCATTTTTAAAGAGGGTCATTTTTATAACATTTTTGATATGCTTATTTCCGTGACAGCCACATTCCCAACTTACAATGAGCACAAGTTACAATTTGCAGCTCTTTCACAAGATAAACTCGTGAACAACCATCACATCTTGTAGGGGGGCACCAAACCCAAGCTGAACACCATGGGATTTATGGGGCAGTACCAGTCATAAGAGAGAGACAGGAGATCAAAATCTGGAGTCAGAACAGAAACAAAAAGAATATATAGTATATAGAATATATAAGGAGTTAGGCCGCAGCTGCAAAATTCATAACACTCACAAATTTCTATTTCCTAACTATTCACAGCTAACCTTTACTGAGGCAACATCTGAAATCATGCTGGCTGTTTCATCTTCCATGTCACATCCTGTTCTTCCTCGATGAACATAGAACACTTCTGTCGACAATGGTGTCACCCAAGTATTTCATAAATAACAGAGAATATCAGTCACTCATGAATAAATCATCTAGGTAGCATGAATATTTAAGGTTTTTTTTCTCTTGTTTTCTTCTGATTTACCCATCTCCTGCTGTCTCTTTGTCTCTTGAAATGTCTAATTTTCTTTCACACAAAGAGTTCTGATATTCTTTAGTCCCCCCCCCCCCCCCCTTTCTCTTTAATCTGCTGACCTGAAAGATCACAAAGCAAATTTAGGAAACACAGAGGGTGTATTCACATGTACTGATTTAGAACACACCTGGCACGGTGCACACATGCTCTCACATTTTCAGATTTTTTTGAAATGGAAATACATTGCCCTCTCCCAACACTCTCCCCCTGCACCTGCAGCGAGCAGCAGCAGAGAAAGACTGCTATTGTGTTCATGCATGTATTGTGATGCAGTGTGTGCCAGTGCACTATCCTCATGAGTGTCAAAAACTCGACTGTGACAAAACTGAAATTAAGGTACAACAAAATGTTGTTGTAATCCATTTTTTTCCTTCTTTTCCATTTTGGCTAAACCCTTCAACGGTTGACACAAATCCTCTGTTTCCATCTGACTCTATCCTCTCCATCCTCTTCTCTTATTCTCTTACACAAACTAACTTTATGTCCTCTTTCATTTTATCCATAAATTACCTGTTGCATCTTACTCTAGGCCTCCTATATAGTAGTTTCAGTCTCATCATCCAACCCAAACCATCTTAATCTGATCTTTCTTGCTTTGTCTCCACCATACCCAGCACGCACTGACTCTATGATATACTCTGTCTGATCCTATACACCCACGTTACCCCGAAAGAGATCCTTAAAATTTTGATTTCTGCTAACTTCTGCTCTGTGTCCTGTGTTTTCCTTGGGGCCACTGTCTCCAAACCATTCAACATTGTTGATCTCACCAAACTTGTCAACCTTTCCTTTCATTCCAGCTGATGCTCTTATCACTCATCCCACCTGAAACGTTTTGCCATCCATTCAAACATTTCTTTTCTACATTGTCTATTGCTCTGGACTGTTGATCCGAAGTACTTAAAATCCTCCCGACTTGTGGGATGTGGGGATGTGTACGAGGGGGTGGAGGAAGAAGGGTGTGAGTGTATCAGGTTGGAGGAAAGACCGTTAATAGAGAGGGACAAACCTTCCGGTCACGTGACCCATTGGTTTCTGAAGAGCTAAAAGTGAAGTCAGTTGGGCGTGTCCCACCGTCGCCATCTTGCCGTGTCACGTGTGTCGTCACTCCCGGTTAATGCTAAAATGGGCAAAGGCAAGGCCGCTCGGAGCCATGGGGAAAATGATTGACAGCTGACGTATTCTGAGCTAAACACTAATCAAGCTAACTCGAAACTAACAGGAGCCAACGAAGATTAGCCCCCTACGCAGCGGGATAAAGGTAAGACACGCTTAGACTTGCTATTATCTGACTATCTGACGTTGTGCTACTCTGCTACAAAATGAGACCTTACTGAGAGCAAACAAGAAGCTAACTAGGAGCCACCAGTCGGGAGGCCGGACTTCCCGGTCTGCCGCATGTCAATCAAAAGGACACGCCCTTAATTATGTATAATTTTACGATTAGACAACATCTAAACGGATAAATTATAAAAAAATAGTCACCCCCCTCACAGTTGACATGAAGGTAAACTTGACCTATTAAACCAGAGGTGTCAAACTCATTTAGTTTAGGGGCCACAAACAGCACGATTTGATCTCAAGTGGGCCGGACCGGTAAAACGATCAGACAATAACCTATAAATAACAATAACTGCAAACGTTTCCCTTTATTTTAGCACATTTTAGCACAGGGCTGCCCCTGGACGCTTGGGCCCTGTGCTCAACACTGGAGCTCAGAGTGAATGTAGTTCCACCTGCATGATAAACTCCTGTCACACCTAAGGCACAGAGGTATGGTGCTACACTGACAGCTAATATTGATCCTAGGAATAAAACTCAGGTTCGAACTTCTGAAAAAAAAATTGTACTGATTTTGTAAAAAAAAAAAAAAAAAAAGCATTTACACTAAAAATATTCCACTGAAAATAAAAATATTAAGAAAATGACTCAGTTCAAAATCTAAAATATTTATGCTGAGAGTTTTTTCATATACTGATGGGGTTTTTTTATGCTCACTTTTTATGTTATTCTTTCAATCTGACTTTCACTTTTAACTCTGTCACTGTGAAGGGCAGGGATTCGGCAAGTCCGTCTCCCCTCCAAGGTTCACAAGAGTTACTGTACAAAACCAGCATACACCAAAACTCTTGCAGCTGAACACTTACTGTACCGCAGGCAAGTCTTTCTTTTGCTGTATACGACAGGGCTAGCTAATTACATTTATTTTTTAATACAGTATGTTGGTTTGGCAGAAATGTGTTGGAAAAAGCTACGGTTAGCCAATGTGTGATGCAGATATGCAAGAATGTCATGTATGTGCATGAAGATCATGCAGCTCATGAATATTTAACCTCACACCCACGTACAGCAGAATGCAGTTTTCATATTATGAGACCTTGTTCAGTCGCAAAAGCACAGGCCTTTAAGTCCTATAGGCCTCCAGTAGTAGACCTGTTCATGGACCAGCTGGTGAGGATTAGATATTTCTGATGGCATTGATGTTTAGAATTTCAGTTTTGAAAGGCAATCCTGTTATGTTGTTTATAATTACTTTTCTCTGTCCTAGATATATCCCAATCACAGGCAGATGAACCAAAGCAGCCATATCTAAAAGGTTTACCCTCACACTTTGTACAGCGACAGGCGACCAGGCTTCAACTACAGGTGGTTCTCTGTTCACAAGTGGTTGGAGTACTCTATGAACTCATCCTGCTGCTATGCTTGTCAGCATTTTAGCCTTTCTAATTCAGGAGATACTGTTTTCACAAAGTAGGGAGGGCTAGGTATTGAGATTTTGCTCTGAGTTCACCACCTGAGTGCTGCTGTTGTTATGCATAGTTTACTTAAAAAACCCTTGGCCACCCTGCAATTTTCTCTGGCCACCCTGTGCCCACCCCCCAAAAATTTTCTGCAGGCATCCCTGGTCCTAGGGGTACAAAATGGATCACAAAACCAGAGATTTACCAAATACAGTATTTAGTAAGGTATTAGACATTGGCTAAACTTAGCTTCGACCAATGTGTATGTTCTGAGATTCTTTTTTTTTGTTTTTTTCCATGAGAGTTTCAGTCCCATAAACTCGGTTCCTATAAGAAAATTAAGTGAAAAAAAAATCCTTATTATTTAAACCAAAGCACTGCATTGAATCTTCTCCTTGATTCAGCATCCTGACCATGCATGCAGCAGTGGTAGACAGTGGAGGGGAAAGAAAACTCCCCTTTAAAGGAAATAAAACCTCCAGCAGAATCAGACTCAAGAAGAGCTGTGATCTGCCTTGACTGCTTGTGGCTGGGGAGGACAGAAAAGAGGGGTCAACAAGAACCGTGTCTCCTAGCCAGGGATACCTGCTGAGAAAGAAAATGAGAAGCAAAAATTGATGACAGCAATCTTAGCACAGGGGATTAGGGGGGGGGGGGGGAACCAAAACAACAGGTACAGAAAAAAGCCACCACAACAAGGGGAAAAAACGGGGGGGGGGGGGGAGAAGGGAAAGGGGGGAAAAAAAAAAAAAAAAAAAAAAAAAAAAAAAAAAAAATATTTATACATGGAGAGAAAAGAACTAAGAGAAAAGTAAGGCAAGAGTTCAGGGCATCATATTCCCAGTTGTAAAGCAAAGTAACCAAAGGGATGGCTAAGGGTCACGAAAGCCAGTCCTCCTAACTATAACCTTTATCAAAAGAGAAAGTTTTAAGTTGAATGATAAGGTAAAGAGATTACTTCCATGCTGAAGTCTGATGCGGAGTCATAGAAGAAACTTAATTTAGATGATCTGTTATGCAGCTGAGTGGTGTTAAGGGTTGGAAAAGGTTATCAGTGATTAGATGCAGCTGAACTAAACACCAATAAGAGCTAGTTTGCCTGGATTTCTGTCCCTGTTTATGACCCCAACATCTGTCTTTAGCCAGGTGAGAAAGCAGGAGGAGGCAGGTGATAATGAAAACACTGCACTGTTGCCACAACGATGAATGGCTCCTTCTGGTGGGGTTGAGGAGAGGAAGATTGATAATGTGGAGAAGAGGAGATAAATGATGCTAGAGAAAAACAACAAAAGAAAAACAGAACAATAAATTTCAATCCAATCATTACCACAACATACCAGGCAGAATGCACTTTTTTCCATTAAATCTCTATCTCTGGATCACTCCAGGGTGTTCACAGATGTTAATTACATTTTTTCAGTCTATGTTGAAACAGATAGCTGTGTCTGTAATAAAATAGCAACATTACTACAGACTGCCTCCTTTTTCACAGCATCGATGTTTTACAACTGTTTGTCATCTGAAACTGACTTTGAAGCAACTGCTCTTTATAATTCAGAATCAGTCATTTCAGTCTATGTTTTTAGCAACATTAGAGTAACGATAATAGTAATAGGGGAGACAACACCAACATAAAGCTTTTACAGCATTTATTTAAAAATGTGGGTGTGATATAGAGATCAACCTAAACCAGGATCCATACAGGCCGAGGGCAGCTGACACCACACGCTGATCGAGCCAAGAGAGCAGAGAGCAGAGAGAGGGTGTGGCGGACGCACACACCGTTTTTTTTTATCCTTCCTGTGATTAGTGCAGGTGGAGCTACCGACAGGCCAAAGGACTGGACGTGAAAGCGGTCCTGGACAGAAAGAGCAGGGCAGAAACAGCTGCACAGGCAACAAGACCCACCCCAAACCCCTAAAATAAAATACACTGGGCTGAGAAGATGAAAAATCCCAAATTAAGCTGAGTTATAGCATGCAATAAGACGAAGGCCACTTCCTGTTACTGACAGTTGGGATTCTTGAGGGGACTGTTAAAATTCAGAAACAGAACTGTGAATAAAATGGAAATGTATAAGCTGTTGTAACAAGACAGTGTAATAGTGAGACAAGTAAAATGCTAAGAAGGAGTTGCTCCTGCTGGAGAAGAGAGAAAAAGCTTAGAAGAGGAGGCAGGAGGCTCATCAGATAAGCCAACGCAGGTGAACAGGAAAACTATTGCTGGTCAAGACAAGCAAATATGATCAATAGATAGTTGAGACACTGTGTTTATTGTCTTTGTGATTGTTTTTTTTTTTGCCTCCATCATAGATTGAAATCTCTGCAACTCAGGCCTCCTGACTGTCAAGATGATCCCACCATTAAAAGAAACTAATGTCCTCTTCATTACTTTTTACAGTACATTGATGACATTTGATGTACTTTGAAGACTTGGCAGACAGAGAGTGAGTGCTACAGACAAGTGGTATCTCCCCTTTACACCACTGCCGAGGAAATAAGGATCTTCTTTGGCATGTCAATCTACATGGCTTGCCTTGGCTTTCCCAGAATCAAAATGTTCAATAATGAGCTGTAAAATGACAAGGAACAGGTTCCTCAAGTTGAGAAACTGACTTCCTATTATTATGACTTAGATGTAACATGGAAAACAAAGAGGGATGTTCTCTAGAGAGTCAGGCCACCGCTGGACAGGGTAAGGCAAGCCTACCTTGTCCCCCACATGAGCAAATGATCTGAGCATACTCTACATGCTTAAAAGTATTAAGCTTGTATTCCCTGATGGTGGTCTTTGAAGTTTAACTTTGGAATGATAGATTTGCTGATCAAAGGATGGGAATTGGGGCAGCAGCAGTCCCACGCTTGGTGGTAACTGTTCCCATTGGAAGTCACCTGTCCTTTGACAGCTTCTTCACATCAGTGAACCTCATGGATGAAAGGCTGGCTAATGTCCTTCCAACAACAACAACAACAAAAAAAACTGCCTGAAAGCTGAATTACTCCCCTGTTGCCAAACAACTGACAAGGGAAGGAAGGGAAGTGTCTGTGATGGTACTGTAGCAAGAAGTCCTGAGTTGGTGATCTCAAAAAGGTATGACTACAAACCAGTGCTAATGGCTTTTACTGCGCAGGGAAAGATCCTGAAGATGTCTGCGTCATATACAGTAGTTGAAAGAAAACAAATTCCAGGTTAGTGTGACAAGACCACTAGATGGGAGGCTTACCCTGGTGGGCAAAAGAACTTTCCAAGATGAGCGTGCAGCGGACTCTGACAGACTAGAATAGTTGTTTATCACCTGTGAGGTATTGAGAAGGAAAGATGCAGAAATAAATAAATAAATAGAAGTGTTTGACACTTGTTACCTGTATAGAGAACCAACTGTTGTGTAAGAGCCGCTAAACACCGCCATGTCCCAGCCAAACCTGCATTCAGTGATATTTATATCTATCTGATTGAGAACTCATCACCACACACTGCTGCCAGAAGGAGGGCATAAGGAAACCGACAGTTCTTACTTTAACAACTGCTATTCAAACAGAAATTTAAAAAATTTAATCATTTCCTCTTATTTTAACCCTTAGTACTCCAAGCCATTTATTGCTTTTTTTTTGCCCACCTGGCCTTTCTGTCTTTAAATGCATGTATAATCTTAACCCTTTCATGCACAGTCAAATAACAAATATCTTTTTTTTCAGGACAACCTCGGCAATAATAATATGTATGCTAAAATAATGCCACATGAATGGATCAATAATTATATGAGTCTAAAAACAAAAAGAAAAAGCAAACAGAAATTGAAAATCACAGAATTTAATTTTAAAAAGACACAGATCAAACATGTACAAGCTTTTTCATTTTCAAATATTATGTTTCTCTCAGGCCTTGGCTACCAGGAGAAAAAGACTCCAAGATTCTAAGACAAACACAACAAAAAATATTTACATTTTTACATTTTTTTCTCCACTCGCTTTTTCATTCAGTCACTTGTGCCACTCCATGAAAGTTTCTCTCTGGAACAAGACAGGTTTCTCTCACCCACAAACCCCGTGAAATTATGACCCATAAAATAATTACCCTTGTAATATTCTCTATATAAAACAAACAATAACTTCTGTATATCATAAACTGCAGTAAATGCAGGAAAAAACATATGTGCACACAGGAAATGCGCACCAAGCACACACCATACAGTGTGCAAAGCTTGTTTGTAAAGCTTGTGTACATTTCCACATTCAAAGGTTAGTAAATATTTATTATTTATCTTTATTTTGGCCATGGAAGATTATTATTCCTTTGCTTACAATACTGGAAGATAACTATTTCAACTCACACTGATCTTTGGCTGCTCGGATTGGATGTCCACAAAAAAAAAACAAAAGAAGAAGAAATCGGAGCATCTCATTGGCCGAGAGACAAAGTTGTCATCGTTTCAATTTCGAAGTCCGCCAACACAACTTACACATTTTTAATCACATAATGTAATAAATAATGGACTTATAATGGAGTTATCACAGTGTAATTCACGCGCAAGGTTCCCGAAAAAAACGCCGCACTTAACGGCTGGATTAAAAACTTTCTGGGATGGTTAGAAATACCCCGAGTTCACCAGAGATTGCCCAAAAGGTAAGCTTGTGATAGCAATTTTCCCCATTAAGTTTCGTTTTGTGGATCCCGAGATATTATACAAACTACCGGCGCTGTTGCTCTGGGGCGCCAGCGATCCCGTGGAGTTCTGAGAGTTTAAAGGAGAACTCAGTAACTTTTGCACCTCAATAAATGCTTTTCAGAATCCCTGTGGGGCTAAACAAAGTGTTTACGGAGCGATTCAATGTTCCCCCCCCCTCCCGCTGGTGTCTCTGGCCTGCGTGCAGCACTTGCAAGTCTGCCTGAGCCGACCCGACACAGAACTTGCGACAATATAAACCGCTGTACGGCACTCAGGTCCCCTATCTACCGAGCTGCTTCCAGCGGTGATCTGAACCAGACTACCAGCGCTGATTCGAAGAAAACATTTCTTTAGCTTCCCACCACCTAAACACGGCTCCTGGCTCTCAAAACCAACTCTTTGCTGGATCAGAGTGAAGAACCGATTCACGTAGCTTGCGCTGTCTGGGCGCCGGGTGAAGCATCACTGCTTCAGACTCAATAATCTCTTGTCATGTCCGCATAAAGTAAATAAAAGTTTGTATTCTAACCTGCTGCCCGCCAACACCAGAGAAAAATATAATCCATGACAGATTTACCCACAAAACGTGGGTAAAACATCCCGCTGCAAGAGAGACAGGACTCTGCTTTGAGCAGAGAGAGACAAGTTGCTGCTATCAACGTAGCAAAGTAGCATCAACAAGCTAGTAAAAGCTTAGAAATATATCCAGGGATCAAAATAGAGGAAAGACAGGTAGAGAAGACATCTGTGTGCTGTGGGGGTGTAGGGGGGTACGAACTTTACGACAGTAAAAGGGAGAGCCCTGAGCTGAAGTTACTGAGTTCTGCTTTAACTTGTCATAACCTCAGGTTTAGAAAGGATGGAGTGCTATGAAGACAAATAATAAAAGGAAAAACTTAAAGGGCAGATATGGACAAAAAACAAAGAAATTGGTCTCTGCTGTGACATTTATTGCTAAGACCGGGCTCGACGCCATTTTACGTGGAAAAAAGTTAGTTGCCCTCATTTATCAAACAAGCGTGGAAATGAGCGCACATCTGATCGTAAAAATGGTCTTACGATTGGATCCACGTGGGATTCATGAAACGTTCATATCTGACCAATGCAGAATGTAAATCTAAAATCCATCGTCATCAAGTCGTTTCTTCCCTGAAGCAGCAGCGCACTGAGAGGTGGAGGCCAGTCGGAACCGAGCCTGACCCAGACAGGGACAGAAGAAAAGATACTGTAACTTGCATTAGCTAAGCTAAGAATCAGTCTACTGACTGAGTATTTAAGGTATAGATTGCTTATTAGAAATGACGGATCGGCTCCTGTCTCCTCTGGGTTTAAATGTGAATGAATAAATTTGAATGTATAAAGCGTGCACAAACACAGATTTTGCTTATTTAAAAGAAAAAGCACATTTTTAATGCAATTTCTTTGCCTTGCTGAAGTAAATACATACATACATGAATGCATGCATGCATACATACTCACAGTGTCCGAAATTAACTTTTTGACTCACCGGCAAAGTATGTTTTTTTACCAGCCAAAATATGAAACTATTTCACACACATATATCTTCAGGCAGGTTATTTCTATTATACAGTATTATGTTAAACGCAAACTGATAGGAAGCTACAGCAAAATAACAACAGGAAACGAGAAAAAAAATGTTTATATTTAATAAATTAGTCATTTCTGAATTTATTAATTTAAACCTATTCAGACTCTTCGTTCTCAACTTAGTGCTTGGCTGGATAATTCAAAGTGAAGTTGATAATAAAGTGATAAGTTTGCAGCCATCTTTTTCAGGCTGTATTCTGCTAGTGCAACAGTGACTGTTAGACTGTTAACTAACAGGGACAATCCAGTCTAAAGAAGGTGGATTAGGACATTGATTTGTTGCTTACATCAGCTGAACAGACCATAATTAAAACCTGGGTTATTTGAGGAGTTATTTTAATTTGTGGTTATCTTAATAATGATGGTTACTGAACTTCAGTAAAGTCTGCACATCAACATCATGTATGGTGGTGTAACAGCACGCTGTCGGTTCTGAGCAGATCCAAGTCTAAACTTTGCCTACCCGACTCGTCACCCAGTCGCCCGGGCAGTAAATGGAGCTGACCCTGTCATAGTGCAGCCGGTGTCGTATGTCGCCTCCACAGGACCACTTCTCTCTGAACTTTCTTGGTGGCTGTACATCCTGCTGGTTTGCCGCTGGTTTGCTGCTTTCCTTTGGAAGGCTGGCTCCTGCTAACACTCTCAACATGTTCGCGCTACCTAATCAGCCTGAGCTAAATGCTATGTTAGCAAATGGAAGTAACAGAGTTTTTGTGTTTGTGTATGTCAGTGTGTACATGCACGACTTTCATACCTGCAGACACCAGAGCAGCCTAAAGAAGAAATCCACAATATGAAGATTTAAAACCATGAATTATTTGGAGCAAATATTTACTCGCCATGTGGCTGATAGCCCTCTGAGATTTACTCACCATACAGAAAATTTACTACTCGCATTTGTTAACTTCGGATCCTGCATACACACATGTAGGCTATGTGAATAAATTAAATAAAACAACAGTCAGTCTGGCGCCTTTATAACAGGCATTGTTCATTTAAAAGGAGCTTTTTCTTTCCTCTTCACAACACCTACTTCATTTCATAACATGCTTCAGGTCTTTTTTTTTAATCATCATATCCAAGTTATGAGATCATTCTTCCTTCAAAAATAACTAACTTTGCAAAAGCATAACAAAATTACAACATAGTGTCAGCTTGGTTACCTTTGTGTGGATTACGGGATGATGGTCTGTAGCTGTGGCTTCAGGTTAGTTATTTCTGCTGGTAATAGTCGCTCCGCACTGTTTACAGTACACGTCTTGTTTTGTGTCGCTTCATTCAGTCATACATGAAACGTGTCTGTTTATCAGCTCTTCTTTTTCTCCTCGGACGGGACATTTTTAAGATCCCTTTAATCACGAAATGTGAGACATGTGAGAACTGTTTATCATCTCCCCGGGTAACCAAATGTGTGCAGGGCAGCCTCGTTGCACGAGTTTGTGTTCTTATAGGGGATTATCACGCTTCCGTGTTCCAGTTTCCGGAACTTGAAACACTTAGCCGGTCCACTTCCGGGCCAGTTCAATGTTCCTGCTTTGTTCCACTTTGTAAATTGAATAAACGCCAACCCTACTTAAAATTTCATGGATTCCAGATTGAAGTGATACCAAGGAAGAAGTGGATCAAAGCAATTCGCCAGAGAGAAGGGCCGAACTTAATAATAAAACAACGTAGCACGTTTGTTTGTAGCCGGTGCGACACAACACCAGCACTTCAATGATGCAGACTACACAGCTAGCATTAGCAGGCTAGCATTAGCTGACAAGAAAAAGCTCCAAGCAATCTTGAAAACTTGAGAGCCCTGCATTTTCACAATCACTTAACAATCACTCTTTTGACATATGACTTATACATGTCACTTGCTTACATTACACATCATTTCATTAAAGGAGTAATCACCTGGAAATTTCATTTTTCCAGTTAAAACATGTTTATTGGTGTTGGAGTGAAATGTAAACTTGCCTGAACCCCCCCCCCCCATTTTCTACACGGTCCAGTTTTTTCATTTGGGCTCTTTCCTCACACCAGAACAGCCCACAAGAGCTAAATCCCGAAATTGTGAAATTTTGATTGGCTCCTTCAATTTCGTAACTAACAGAGGCTGTTAGCATAGGCCAGCCTCTCTCTGACACGCCTACGGACTTCTGTCGACACTGGACCACATGCTCCACTCCACAACATGTCGAGGGGGCGGGACTTGTGGGATTTCCATTGCATTTTTTCGGCTTTTAAATCATTACATTTCCTATTCAAATACACAAAGTGCTTTTCCCATTGTGATATAAAACATTTTAAATAAAAATTAGGGATGTCCGATCCAGATGCCGGCATCGATACTCGCTCCCATACTGATGTAGGCTTCTCCTTACTGACAGCACCTGAGCTCCGGAAACGTTTATGCCGGCAGAATAATTATAACTTTTTTCTGAAAAGCTGGAAGCTGGACTCCAGATGCAGCTGATTAATCAGACAATAACTGCGTCCCTCTAATGAAGGGAGGGACGGGTGCAACTGATGTTACTTTATGCGTTACCGGGTCGAGTTGTGAGCTAAACATAAACGGGTCGGGTTCGGAAACCATCCTTACGTGTGGGTGCGGGTTGGTGAAACTGGACTCATGCAGGACTCTGGAAAAGGGAGGCCCCCCCCCCCCCCCCGGTAAGGGAGATCGGGGGGTCCTACCGGAGGGGGGGGAGAGAGCTGCTCCTTCGGTACATTATTATATGTTTTTTTTTTTTGTCCTCTAACTCAATTTCATTTCACCCCCCCCCCCCCCCCTATGTGGGAAATGGGGGGAAATGGGGATAATGGAGGATTATAGTTTTTTTAAAAAAATTTTTAAAAAATTTTAAATTTTTATTATTTTAATCTATTCAGGGGGCTCTAATAGAAGGGGGTTAAAGGTGACGTGGGAATAAGGGGGAAATAGAAACAAATCAAATATATATACAAATAAATAATAAATTAAAAAAATAAAGGAATATCAAACCCACCACAAATGAGCCTCCAGCAAGGTGAACAGCTACCAGTAGAGGGGGACAGGCTGAGAACATCAAAAGTAAGGGTAAGCTTTTAAAAGTAATTTTGGATTTTTCTCTTATAAAAAAACAGTAAATAAATGAAAATATTAAAGGAAAAAGTGGGACGGAACAAAAAAGTATAACGGAATAATAAATTCCAATTATAAAGGGAACCGGGAAGGGAACGAAGGGGGAGGGGAGGGGGGGGGAGGGGAGAGGGAAAGAGAGAGGGGGAAGGAAAAAAGAAAAGGGAAAGTAGTAGATGGGGGGGGGGGGGTTTGGAGGAGTGTTTTCTAGAGCAGGTATAAAGAAGAGGCAAAGAGAAAAAAAGAAAGGTAAAAACAGAACGATCCAAGAGGGAAGGAAACGGAGATGCATGAGGAGGAGGGGGAGAGAATGCGTCGATAAGGGGGGAAAACCAAGGAGATCAAAAATGGGAAAGGGGGAGTAAGGTATTTTTTTTTTTTTTCATATCTTAAATATTCAAGAATATAATTATGATTACTTTTCTCATTCATGTGCTTAGCTGTTAGTAGAGTCTGTGTTGGGACTTGTTTCCAGAGATCAGCTCTGGCTTCCTCCGGTGGCTGGTTTTAAGTTGATCACAGGGATTTCAATTTCTGAGGCTCCTTCGACAAAGTAAACTTTGACAATATTCATGTAGAAAAAAAGAATATTCAAGATAAAATGCTGTCGGGTGACATCAATTTTTCACCTGCAACCAGATCTGCAGCTCCATACAGCAATTTACGACTTACACCTGGGGGGGCCAGTCTAATTGGAAAGGTTAACTTGAGCCACCCTGCTGGACACGCCCCTGCAGCAGAGACCTCTGTGTCTCCAGTGGTGGAGAACACTTGTTCAGACTGCACTGAGGAGGCCTGGATGCAAAGACGGGTGAAGGGCAGCAGTGAGAATAAGGGAAGTATGTCTGTCTTACTCCACGAGGTAGACGTTCAAAAGAGTATTGACAACAGTTTCATTTTTCCAGGATCTTAATGGTACTTGGGTACCAACAATACCAGTATTCTGTATACATCCCTATTTGGGAATCATCAGCATTTTTCAGCAGAATTTAAACATTCAAGTAAACTTTATTTTAGTTCTATGTGAGTCTCTGCTGTTGTTTTGCTGCTCTTATTAAACTGGGAGTATGTCCTCTGCTCCCAGAACAGCGATTACAGTTCTGCCCAAGTGTGTGTCAAAAGGTACAAGGAAGAAAAAAAGAAAAAAAAAAAAAAAAAAAAGGAAAAACACTGGATGGAGCTGAGCAGAGTAATGCAGGAGGAGAAATTGGGGACTAATTTGCATGTTTATCAAAGCTTCCATACTAAATGAGGCAAGAGTTATATCTAATCCTTTCTGAGGCATAATGAGATTATTTTTATGGGAAAGAAAACTCTCAATGTGTAATTTTGATGAACACAGATTACTTTCAGTGGTTCCATCAATGCCTGTAGAAGAAGGAAATCTTATTATCTTGAATCTGCCAGAGCTTCGATTGGATCTTTATATTTTGCCAATTAGTTCGGGAGGATTGTTAAACCTGTCAACAACATGGTGTGATTCTGGTCGGATCAGATGGAGTCTTGTTGGCGTTTAAATGTTAATCTACCCAGTTTATGAATATATGTTTTTCTGTTTCTTTTTTGTTTTTTCCCCAAATCATTTTGTGGAAATAATATCCATATAGAGATTGCAAGAAATAAACTGGGTTAAAATGTTTTATTTGGTGTGGCTGCTGGTAGCTCTTCCAGCTTACTTTTTGCACACTGGATACCATCAGAGGAGGTAGTGCCATCTGCTTTCAAAATTCATTTAGCCAAGTTTGGAAATGTCACTGAATTTTGTGAGTTTAAAATGTGAGCATAGGGAGAGTAAGGAAGTCACTCTGCCCTCCATTTCCAGTATATCTCTAAGATATTAATTAGCATTATAAAATTTCAAGAAGTGACTGATTATATAAACTCAGTTTTGTTTTTTGTTTTTTTTGTGTATATTTTTTGGTTGTTTGGCTTTTTGTCATTAAAGGATGATGCTGAAAAAAATGAATGATTAAAGTACAGTAATAAAGGTGTTCAAAATGTTTTATTTTGTTTCTATCATGCTGGTGAAAACAAAAGTAACTTTATTACTGCAGTTTGGCAGGCCTGATAATTACATGGAAATACTTATCACTGCTACACAGATGAAAACCAGCTGTACCTGCCATTCCCACCAGATGACCCAGTGCTGTCAGCAGGTATCTCTAAACCCCAAATCCATAATCCCTCTATCCAACAAAATATGGACATAAAAATAAGCTTCTTTAGCTCGCTCACCAAAAGTTGAGAGTCATGTTCTGGCTGATCACAGGTTTCCTTCTCTGACCATCTTTTTCTGTCTCTTGGCCACGTTGCTTTACTCTTTACAAACAGAAAAAGAAGTCTGCTGATACAGTAACTGTCTCAGTAACCCACCAAAGCTTTGGTAAAGGTCATAGTTATGGCTCACCTTGACAATGACATGCTAAGTGAAACCCCAAGAGTTGGTTCAGTGCATGGTGGCATGTCTGATTTTCAAAACAGGCAAAAAGGGCAAATATTGCTACATTATTCATTAAATTCACTGGCTGGCTAAACCAAATTCAAGTCACATTTGTTTGCCAGTAAAGTACCCTCTGGGTCTGTACCCAGCCATCTACTATAATCTCAATGTCACAGCGTCATGCTCCTTCTCTCCTCTCAGGTATGGCATCTGAAAGTGTCATTCCTACACACAAGCCAGACTCAGTCAATACTCTTCTCAACTGTGGTTCCATAACGGTGGAACAAGCTAATAAATGTTTTAAATATCTTTTTAAGACCAGCTTGTCTCATAACATCTTCAGTCTTACTTGTTTTTAACTTTCTGTTCTACTTGCTCTCTGTCCTCTAAAAGATTTAGTACTTGATGATTGCATCAGTGTCTACTGAATATGTAGCTACTCACTTGTAAGTCTCCTTGAATAAGAACCTTTGCTACTGGATTTATTAATCTGCACATCGCACACAATGTGTAGTTTTACTTGTCTATGGTATATTATGTAATCTGGGTGAATCCATAGTTTTACAATAATTTAGCAGCATAACTTTAATAACATCACTTCTTTTCACTATTGTGGTCCTCATCTGTAGAACAGCTGCCAGAGAGCCTCAGGGATGTACAGACAACTGATGTATACAGTACACAGTATATACAGTGGGCACGGAAAGTATTCATACCCCTTTAAGCTTTTCACACTTTGTTTCATTGCAGCCATTTGCCAAAATCAAAAACGTTCATTTTATTTCTCATTGATGTACACTCAGCACCCCAACTTGACAAAAAAAGAAAAAAAAAAAAAAAAGAAATGTAGAATGCCTTGGCAGGAATTGATGAACCGAATCTGAGATCTGAACTTTAATATTAGAGTAATTCCACTATGAAATGATTTTCATCAGGACATTTAAAAAGATTGCCTTTTTTCTGTCCAGGGTTTTCTTTTTCTTTTTATCACAGCATTTACAGTATGTCATTTTTGGAAAACTGGTCAACACTGAAGTTAGGAAATGCAACATATGACTTCATAGCAGAGTGTAGCTCACACAATGTTTAAATCATTTAGTCAATATTACATGTTCCATATCACACTGTAATGGGTCATGAACATATGATTCAGCAGAATTGACTTTAAGGTTGCAGAGATTTACATCCGTTTATCAAGTTACACATTTGAAACTGAAGCGTCAAAACATGCTATTATTTGTTCATCTTGATCCGTCCATTCATGTCATCATGGATGGAAGGAAGGATACCAGGTCGATGTATTCAACCCTCCCTCTGCTCCCCAAGGCTGTGAACCTGAGGGGAACCCTGAACTTTATATTTCTACTTTGTAATGAACTCAGAGTAAAGCTGCGTGAAAAGAAGCTCAGTGCAAAATTTCAATCTTTTTCTGGTTTCATACGGGGATTCTCTGTAATGGACTTAACTCTCTTGGCTGGAACTGTAAATTACATGTAAGCAATACAAAGAATAAAATTAACTTTGTGAGTTGTTTTCTGTCGCATAAATCTCAAAAATGAGAGGAGCTAGGAAAATGGATGTGAACGTGGATATTACTGTTAATATACATGCATGACGTCTCAGCAACACTGAGCATTCACACTGGTGGAGGATGTGGGATGTAAATCCTGAATATATCAAAAGTCTGACATTCTGAGATATGAGCGGTAAACATTTGCCTGTATCGTGTGTTTCTTTGGGATTAAGTGATTATCATTAGTGTATTTTTGTTTGATTTTATTTTTAATATGGGAATGTAAATATACTTGTCTGTTCTTTATTCTTTCTATGCACATAATCAAAGAGACTCTTTTTGTGTGAGGAAAATGTCATGCTCAGATAAAAAGGCTTCTCATGCAGACTTGACCTCCTTCAAGGTCTGAGCTCAAGTCAGCACACAGCTTTCCAGTTCAAGGCTTCATCCCCATATGTGTATGTGCTTCCCTCTGTGTGTGCACCGTATTTTGCTGTTGCTCTGTTTATCTGTTTTGCTCCATTGGCTATGCCATGGTAATCCCATCCCACTCCACGCTGATATTGCTTAACATGTCAAAGTGCAGCAAGAATAGCTATTTAGTAACTCTGTTGTGATCACAAATTGTACATTGTTTGAGGGTAAATTAAGTTTGTAGTTTGTTAGCACTAATCTGTTTAAAAGCAGAGCAAACATTCCTCAAATAAAGACAGACACTCTGTTTTTTTTTTTTTTTTTTTTTTTGTTATCTTGTATGTCCCGAGGGGAAATTAGGGCTCTGCATTTCACCCATCTCTGTCTGAGTATCAGAGAGCAGAGGGCTGCTACTTAAAGCGCCCGGGGAGCATTTGGAGGGTTAAGGACCTTGCTCAGGGATCCACAGTGTTTAACCTAGGAGTCGTGTCGGGGACTCGAACCCGGGTCCTCCGCGCCAAAGCCCACGACTCTACCACTAGGCCACCCACTCCCCTAACATTTGTTTTACCATATCTGTCACTAAATTACCTTTTAAACCACATAATATTTTCACAGTTATTTAAGTTCACTGATGCAAACACTACAAACAAGACTGAGAACAAAGCTACTTCAGTTATAAAGACCAAAATTGTCCAAAGTTTTTCCTTTCTCTCCCTGGGACACTGATGCGGAAGTGCGAAGCGAAAGTTTTTTGCGCATGTTAACGACAGTTTTGCAATAGGTGCTTTGTGTTGCTGAGCGACGTGGAGCAACTGTTTGGTTGCCATTTTCTGGGGATGGAATTGTAACAGGAGGAAAATAGAGGAGATGGATATAAAATAAAACATTTTAAAGTAAAACACCAGTAGAATACTTTTAATAGATCTAATTATAATAATGGTTGTTTATCGCTTTTTGAGGCACTAAAGCGCTCAATGGTCCATTATTTTCCCATTACACTTGGTGATGGTAGCCACGAAGTATCCACAGCTGCCTTGGGGAGACTGACGGAAGCAGGCAGCCCGCACCTCGGCCCCTCCGACCACACTGGAACATTACAAATTATAACAGCGGGCCCCACTGGAGGAAGGGGGTTAGTGTTGCCAGGACAAACACAGATGTGGGGGGGAATAGGATTAAACTGCGACCTTGATATTGGCAACTGCCTCAGTCACGGCCACAGACGCCCAGATTGACATTATATGCCAATCATGTCTTCATCTTCATTGGAAATGCAAGTGGAAGGATTCACACACAGAAATGTCAGCTTTCTGCTTGTAAATACTATGAAAGCAGAATAGGAGATGAACCCATTGTGGAATTATCAGCTGTAGAAGTAGCAGAGAAGCAGGACTGCCTGCTGACTGTGCATGTCCGATGTGGACAGAAAGAGGGGTGGTGTCAATCGATGAGAAAATTGGCGCACTTCCGCATGCAGTGTGTCCTATAGCGTAAAACTGGTGAACTCTCTAAAACCACCCAAAGTACATGGTAAATGATGAGGAAATATTTATGTCCATAGTTTTTGAGATACTTCAGTTTGAATCAAGGCGGTGGACTTACTAATCAACACTGTCACCCATGCAGCTAAATAAACATCTAGATTTTCTTCTGATTCCAAGAGAGAGAAACACAGAGAAATGAGTTGGACACTTGGTGATAAAGCAAGTTAAACACACACATCCACACCAACCCAGACAGAATGTGGGGGGAAACAAACAAAAAAATAATAGTGCCAGTTATCAGAGCTGATAACTGGGAGTAGTCCTGGACTCAGAGCTAAAAACTGGGAGTAGTCCTGGACTTAGACCTGATATCTAGGACTAGTCCTGGACTCAGACCTGAAACCTGGGACTAGTCCTGGACTCAGACCAGAAATCTGGGACTAGTCCTGCACTTAGACCTGATGTCTGGGACAGCCTCACATGAAGACAGTTGTGAAGTCAGTCTGTTATCATTTGATGAACATCTGGAGGATTAAAGGTTCTCAGGAGAATTTCTGTATTTATCTTTAGTAGACTAGACTACTGGAACCCGGTCCTTACAGGTCTCCCTATAAAGTCCATCAGGCAGCTGCAGCTAGTCCAGAATGCTGCTGATCCGGTCCTCACTGAGACCAGGAACCTGGATCACAGAACTTCAGTCCTCAGATCTGTACACTAACTTCCTGTTTGACAGAGAATTGACTTCTAAATCCAGCTGTTAGTTTACAGCATTGGATGGTTTAGGACCAAGTTCCTGTTTCCAGAGTCAGAACTAGACCTGAAGAGGCAGCGTTCAGTTTTTTCTCCTCACATGGTGAACAAACTCCCAGAAACCTGCAGGTCTGATGGAACTCTGCTGTTTTGCCATATTTGGGCTAATTAACTTTTGTATTTGTTACCATGCCTCAGTTATCAGCACTTGTGATTGGTGAGACAAGAAGCAGTTCAGGAAAAACGTGTCTACATTGGCTGTTAAGCCATCTATTTTTCCCCCTTTTACTGAGCTACAGATTCATTTAGAACTTTCCATACTCCACACACCGGAAATTACTTAACTGATTCAAATCTTTGGCGCTGTGTCAACTGTCAATAGGAGAAGCCAAATGCTCAACAACCCAGTGCTTTACAACCTTGTGAGAAAACTACGATTGAGAACTCTTTAAAGGATGGAGAATTCTGTTGGAAGAAAACGATCTTGTGTGTGGCAACACTTTGAGCTTGTTTCACCCACAAAGGTAGGATTTTAATTATTTAGTGCATTAAATGTTATCAGTACTTCATTATCATCATCGTAGTATTTTATTCAGTATTGTAGAGTTTTGCTAAATGGCACACTGCGACATTTGCAATGATAAATGGTTAAAAAAAAATAGAGCTATATCACTGTGTTGGTTTAATAATGTTTAAAGCGTTTAAAAGTTGCCAACTATCTTGACTGTGTTGCCTACATTCATAAATATATGCCAGCAATATCTCCATAGTTCCCATCATAATAACTTGATTGTTTCAGTATCATGTGTCAATTTGTAGTGTCATATTTATTCATGCATTTAGGTTCAGTGCCAGATATGCTCTCAGGAGTTGGTCTATGGGAGTAACACCTCCTCCATGTTCAGGCATCTGCGTGCGAAGCATGCAAATGCTGCAACTCCGCAGCAGAGCACTTCAGCTGACGCTCATACTGCTGGACCTTCTGGTATGGTAACAATTCCACCTGATTCTGTTTAATCCGATAATAGTTTTATGGTTGCATTATGCATATCTGTAAGAGATCACTTGTAATATATTGTCACTTGTTAGTCTATTAATTATCTTTAAAGTTTGAACTTCAAGCTTGAAATGATGTCATTGTATTTACTGATTTCAATTTCTATTGAACATTTTAATAAAAGGAAAATGTACTCTATTAAAGCACACTAATGTGCAATATGTTCTCACTTTTTTCTTTCATCAGTGTCCAGGAAACAAAAGCTCGATGGGGCCCTACTGAACTTCATTATTATGGATGCGCAGCCACTGTCTTTGGTGGACAATGAAGGCTTTAGGGCCTTTGTCCATCTCCTGGATCCAGCATATGTAATCCCTGGAAGGAAAGCTCCGAAACATATGCTGGAAAGCAAATACAGAGTTGCAAAAGATAACGCTGTGGCAGAAATTGCAAAAACATTGCAAAGTAAGCTTAACAGCTGACGTGGACGTCAATCAATATGGATGCATACTTGGCTGTGACTTGCCATTTTATTACAGAGGAGGTCCAGCTGTCAACCGTGCTCTTGGGCATAAAAAGGTTCCCCCGCTCCCATACAGCAGCCAACATTGCAGAGGCCAAAGAAACTCTGATGGCAGAGTGGGGGATCAGAGGCAAGGTGAGAAGTCTGGTCACAGATTCAGCCGCAAACATGATTGCTTGTGCCAATCTTCTCAGTTTGCGCCACATTAGCTGTTTTGCACACATGTTAAACCTGGTAGTAAAGAAATCAGTAGCACAAACATCAGAGCTTGATAAGATACGTACCAGGGCATGAAGAATTGTGGCACATTTCAAATCAAGCACCACTGCAAAGGAAAAACTGTCAGAAATTCAGCGACAAATGGCGAGACCAGAGCATAAACTTCTCCAAGAGGTTGACACATGCTGGAACAGCACATTCACAATGCTTCAGAGAATGCATGAACAGAGGGAGCCACTGGGTGTAGCACTCAGCAGTCTCAATACCACCCTTGTCCCGTTTTCTGCTGAAGAATATGAGACAATTGGAAGCTGCATTTCAGTGCTCTCTCCATTCCATGAAGCCACTGTAGAAATGTCTACAGAGAAGAGAGTCTCAGGATCAAAGGTGATACCGATTGTGAAGATGCTGAAGCACTTCATAGCGAGACAGTGCACCACTGTCACAAATGAAGTTGCCATTAATTTAGTGAGCAAAATAAATAGCAACCTCCAAGAAAAATTTGCACTTCTTGAGAAGATAACACCCCTGACACTTGTCACGTTGCTGGATCCCAGATTCAAAGAACTGGGTTTCTGTAGCACAACAAGTTGTCAGGGTGCAGTAGAGAGGCTCATAAGAGAATGTGGGAGTCAAATGCCTGCTGCTGCTGCACCAGTCCAACAACTGCCACCTGCAGAGGGCGCAGGTAATTCCCAAGGCATCAGCCTCTGGGATCCTCTGGACAGTCATGTGGAGACACAGCGTCCTTCAAGTTCCACCGCCAATGCAATTGCAGAGGTTCAGAGGTAAGGTACATATACTTTGATTACTTTATCCAATGCAAAAATGAAGATCTCTTATATTGTATTCTTACTCCTCTAGATATTTGAAGGGCAGACTGCTACCCAGGACAGAGAAGCCATTACAGTATTGGCTTCTTCACAAAACAACATACCCAAATCTGTATCCACTGGCTCTGCAGTACCTCTCCATACCAACATCTTCTGTCCCCTGTAAGAAGATCTTTTCAAAGGCTGATAAATTTGTCAGCCAGAGAAGAAGCCGCTTAAAGCCAAGCACGATTGAGCAAATCTTGTTCTTGAATACAAACTTGTAAAGAATAAATCAAAAGGTGTGGCACAAGCACAATCCCCTCATGTACATATTTGCTTTTTCTACACCTGGAATGGTTATTCATTCTGCTTCCAGCAAAGGTATTCCACAGTGATGCATCTGAAGTTTCCAATCATCCATTATTTTCAAATCCTGTGCAGTAAACACAGGTTTGACCCAAGTTTCTTCCACTGAGTTGCAGAAGGTCTTTTCATAGACCCTCAGTTACATTTCCCAAAGACTGATGTTGACATATTTGTCATAGTATTTCACATCGTACTTGTGTTATATCCAAATCATGTCTGTAAAAAGCTAATGAAACATAGGACAACACATTACCAGACTACTGGTACACTGTCAAAGTGTTGCAACTCTTCCATGTGTACATGATGATCATAGACAGACATCAAATGTGGAAGGCTGAATGGATTGATGTTATGTTGGAATAATAATATTATTATTAATAATAATGATACATTTTATTTATAGAGCGCTTTTAAAAAAGCTCAAAGACGCTTTACACAAGGTATAAAACAACAGCCAGGAAAAATCTACAACAAACATTTAATTAAAATACATTAAAGCTACAAATAAAAGGGAAAGACGTTAAATAGGTAGAGAAGAGAGGGCAACAAAAATGAGAGGGGGCCATCAAAGCAATATATGTCTGTCCTTTCCAGTGCAGTATTTCTCAGTCCTGGTCCTCAGGGACCCCTGCCCTGCTGGTTTTCAAGATATTCCTTCTTCAACACACCTGACTCAGATGAAAGGCTCGTTAGCAGGCTTGCAAAGAACTTGATGAGCAGTTCAGTTGTTCTGAATCAGGTGTGGTAGAGTTGGAAACCTGGAATACATGCAGGGCAGGGGTCCCTGAGGACCAGGACTGAGAAACCCTGTTCCAATGGATCCACAGCTGCTCTGACTCTCTCACTGCTTTAGCAACACTTGCATTCCAGTCCGGAAGCCATGTTTTACGTTTCTTCACTAACAGTGCAACGACTAAGTGTTGGAGTGGTTTCAGTGCAGAAAGAGGTTTGTTATGAGAAACTCCTATGAGACAAAGAGATCATCGAGACTGCCCTTAAACAAAAACATCAAGAGAAACCTTCTGGTTCTCCATCCACCCACACAAGGCTGCCAGTCTCTCTGCCTGGTAATCTCTGATCTCTACCCCCCTCAGTCATTCTTAGATTTAAAAACAAAACAACAAAAAAAAACATCTCTCTGCGTGCCTTCTGCTTCTTTATGACTGTACATCACACTGCTCCAAAGCATTTGTGCATACAGATGCTTGGTGTTTTATGTTTAATGCCAAAATCTTGACTTATGTTTGTTTATTTCAACATGTATCAGCTAGGGCATGTATGAGAAATACACAAAATGAAACTAGACTTTAAAGATATAAATGTGATATAACTACTAGCTGCTGGCTATCACCCTTCCACTTTTTCTGTCTCGATGCAAACTCTTGTTTCCTTCCTTACTTCTCAAACTGTGAATTCCACAGCAATTGTACCCTTGCAGCAGAGTTAGTGATGGCTTGCGGTTGTGGGGACATGAACAGCTACTGTGGGTAATGCTGGGTAATACGGGTAATATTTCCTGATGGACAGACTGGCCCAAGCCTCCCAGAATTTGGCTTTTGACTCTCCTTGCCAAATGTTTCTCCATCTGCAGCTCAGTTTCCCTTTAATTTCCTTATAATAACTCCCTAAAAATCCATCAATCTGAATAAAAAACAGAGAATTCTTAACTTAAATTTCAGCATTTGGATATCGGCGCATATTACATTTATTCTGCACTCATACTTTTTTGACTCTGTAACATCTGTGAGCCACAATAAGTACATTATCATTCTATGATATTCATTTTTCTCCTTTATGATGTTAACATCAACCAGCTACATTACCGTTTCACATCCTGTGAGTTTGTATGTACATATCTTCCTCAGACTCACCCACAGCTGCTTTGTGGCCTCTATCCAATAACACTTGTAATCAGAGTCCAAATCAGTGCCATTCTTGCTTGTGACTAAATCATTTATTTCTATGAAGGAAACCTATCACAAATACCCTTGTTGTCGGCTGTAAGTTAAAAGAATTTCCATTTCGCCTCTGCAGCACCACCATCTATAGGCGGGGAAATTGCTGACTGCTGAATGGAGAGGGAAGCGAGCATTGAATATCCAAAATCAATTATGCTGCATGTTTATATAAAGGGACAGCACTTTGTTCCTCCTCCGTGGCAAGATTGAGTTTCTAATAACAGCTGGATAATGTAAAAGAATATTTAATCTCAAAAGTTTTTGAAAATAAAGGTTCTCTAAATGTGTTTTATATATATATATATATATATATATATATATATATATATATATATATATATATATATATATATATACATACCTTAATCTTAATTTGAAGGACAACTCATAAGATAGGCTGTCTTTTTGCATTATATACCTGTATTATTGGTGGAGCATTCCTAATTACCATAGTAAGAACAAAGAACAGGCTGAATAACAAAACAAAACACACAGAAATATGGCATATGAGGCATTAAAATGGTGTATTACCACCACCACCTGGTGAGGAGTCACCCAAGTCACGTCATTACGAACTTACTCAAACTGTGCATGCCAGTCACATTGGGACCACTTTGGGGCCTTACATTGGAGTCTGAAAAAGGTCACATTTTGCCTACAATGTAAACAGACATCTAGATCTGGACCAAATCAGTTTCATGTCACTTGTGTCACTTTTGCCTTCAGTGTAAACATAGTCTATGATTCGAGCTGAATACATGTACAGTATTACACGCTGATTAGGGCTGCAAGAACACGCTGTTTTTTCCTGGATGCATATACATAAGAGAGGTCAAGTTGATGAGGCGTGAAAAACCCCCCAGGAAATACCAGATGCCGACAAAATTCGGCAGTTGGTAGGAATCATTGGAGAGTTTTTTGGCACCTCATTAGTTGTAGTATTAGATCCAAGGGCTCAGGTCAGCTCGTTCCAAGGATTTGGTCAGAGTGCCAGGGGCCCACAAGAGCATTTGGCTGAGAGCCTGAGACAAATCTGTCCTCCTTGTCAGGGTGGCTGAGGGTCTCGGGTTGCAGCCCTAGTTGTGGGTTTGACCCTGGTCTGCCTTGATATGAGTGATCTCCAGTGGTGGTGATGTCTCTGGTCTTGAGTGGGCTGGCTCCTGGTGTGAACGGATCCCCAAGATATCGTTTTCCTCACAGCAGCATCTAGCCAGAGTTATATTTTATTCTGTTAAAAAGAACAGAAGCTAGACTTTGGATAGGATGGGGGTTATGGGTGGTTGTGGTTGGTGGGTGGGAGGGGCCTGTATACTGTGTGTGCACATATGTGTGTGTACATGACATGAGTGCATACAAGTGAGAGAAATTATGATCAGGTGTGTGTATTTTAAATTTTGTTAGGCCTTCACACAAACTAGAAGAAGACCTTTGTTTTTAAAAAGCCCAGATTTTTTTTTTATGTAAAGCACTTTGTGTTAATACTTGTATGAAAGTGCTTCATAAATAAAATTTGATTTGAATTCAATTTGATCTACTGTTGCTAGCTTTGAATAATTTTTATTTACTCATTTTATATGATTTTACATATTTTATGGCTAAACATAATATTTTTTTTGCACTGTTTGTGTTTCCGTTTGCATGGGATGTGCTATATATAAATTTTGTCTTGGTTTTACAGGCAAATTTATTGCTGAAACTTTTCTCACAAACACTTCTACAAAACCATTTGAGAAGTCATATTTGTGGAATTTGTTAGTTCAGAATATAAATTATTGGTGTTGTAAACCAGAGGGCAAAGGAATGTAGTAATATACTGATGAAGAAAAACATTTTTAAACTCTCTAATCACTCCTCAAATAAGAATTTTAGCTAAGAAACTTAAAATTTCTTGAACACTTAGCAAAAAAAATTGCAGATTTTTCCTTGAATTGAAATTTTTGGATATTCCTGGCAGAGTGAATAAAACCTGCCAGATCTGGATAAGAGTGCATCTGTGTCTCAGAGATAATAAGTGGTAGTTTCTAAGGTTATAATCTCAGAGTCGAAGACAAATGAGGCCATGAAACAGAAAGACAGGCCTAATTATAAGAGGGGAGAGATGGACGAGAACCACTTTTCTCAGCAAGGTGCAGGGCGGCCGTAGCTCAGATTGGAAGAGCAGTTGTCTTTCAGCCGGAGGGTTGGGGGATTGATCCCGGGCTTTCCCAGACTACATGCTGAAGTGTCCTTGGGCAAGACACTAAACCTCATGTTGCCTCCCAATGTGCCCATTGGGGTATGAGTGTGTGTGTGTGTGTGACTGGGCGAAAGTGGGATGCGCTTTGATTGGTAAGGAAAAGGGCTATATATGTACAGTCAATTGACCATTTTCTGGTTATTCCACAGTATCCTACTGTCTCCACAGTATGGGTCTATTACACAGTAATGTCGAAGGGTCCATTCAATGTCCCAGTAACAACACTGCATAGATGTACACAACCACCACTGAGCAACTCTAACAATAAAGATACAGCATCCATGTATCTGTCACACTCAACAACCACTCTAGGGAAAATGTTACAACTCTGTGCTTCAGCCTCTAGCTGTTTCATGTTAATTTATACTGTTCTCAACAGAAACTGACCATACTTAACCTTTCTGTGGCTAAACATTAGTATGGTGTTGCTGTAAACATATTGGTACATGCTGATACTGACATTTGGCTCAAAACAGTTGTGCTCATGTACTGTAGTCTGTCCTCATTTGATTTTTACTTTGACGTGACACCTATCAAGGTTTATTCCAGAAATTACTTATTAATTAAAACTTATTTCCTGTTAAAATTGTTCATATGGAAGTACAATTCAAAACAACCAATCCTTTCTCAGCAGGGATCCCTGGCTATGAGAAATATGGTGCTGTTGACCAAACAGGAGTCTGCCCTTCCTGGTTTGACTGGCTGTTTTCCATCCTGTTAAAACAGAGCTTTTTTTCCCTTTTCATTGTCACCCACCTACCTGCAAGGGTGTTAAGTTTAAAACTTTACTTTTAGTAGAGGAGGATTCTAGTTACACTTAACACAATAAAACACAATTGCCGAATATTATAACAACCCAATAACATTCTGGTTTGTTATTTGACATAAGAATAAAGTCACAACAGCATAGTCAATTGGAATCCACTTATCTTCCATCGTCCAATCATAACAAGGTTTTGCACAACAAAAGTTGGTGCTATATCAATTGAATTCGACCACAACTTCACCAGAATTAAGAAATTAACTGATATACCTTGCAGATTGTGCTGTCAGGGCCCTGTGGTGGACTGGCAACCTGTCCAGGGTGTACCCTGCCCCTTGACCACTACAGTAGGTGCTGAAATAAGCTCCAGCTTCTCTGTGACCCTAAATTGGAAAAAACAGTAAAGAATGGGATTGAATGATTGAATTGTGCTGTCAGGTCCTTCAGCAATGTTTTTTTTTTTTTTTTTCTGCTTCTAGCTGCACTTTTGGCTTACATCTTTTTCTCATAAGCCAGTAAGGCTTTTGAAACAGAAATGTAAGCTATAATTTGGTGTTTGTCAGAATCTGTCTTGAGAGTTGTTCACTTTTATCTACGATTTTTTTTTAAGTATAGAAGCTTTTAACTTCTTTTTTTTTTATCAAAGACAGCAACATATGAACGCAGTAGTTCATTATTGGGGCTGATGTACGATGTGAGCATTTCGTGCTGAGCCAAAACACAGCTCCAACTGTGAGTCATGTAATAATTTCACTTAGAAACTCACTTTTACTCCTGAGAAAAAAACCTGGACAAGGGCTTCAGAAATCTGAATCACACAAATTATCCAGTTAAGTGAGGTGGCACAGTTCATAAGGGAGAATTGCGACCACAGTACAGCTATACTGATATGTTGCAGTATACTTTTTAAAATTGTGCTATTACTATTATTATTTTTTTTTTACTACGGATAGGTTGTCCTTTTTTATGTTAAAATAAAAATGTTATTAACAGAAAAGGGATGTTCAATATTGGCACTTTTTTTAAATCAATATCCAATATACTCATATTTCCGATATCTGAAGTCAACCAATACCGATCTATCCAGGCACCTTTCATATTTAGAGAGATACAACCTCATAAAATACAAGTCATACAAAAATATGAGAGTATATTTCATATTTTGGGAGACCACAATATTCTGCTCCAAGAGTAAAGATCCCAACAAAGCCTAAACTCAGCAAGAAGAGTTCATTTTGGAAATTTGGTTTCCATAAATCAGATACTAGCAGGTATTAGTCAACATAAGGCTAATTATAATGTTTCTGACAACTTGGTCACTTAACGAACAACTTAAAACCAAACATATTACTAGCAGCTTCAAAGCAAGTCGGTCTACCAACAGCTGTACCGTGTCTCTAAATAAATGCTGGGATATGAAGTTCTTCCAGAATGACAGTGATTTTTCTACATGCTGGACCAATGGGACAACAGATATCACAAGATTTTGTAACAGAACAATGATATCTCAGGAGATCCTGTTGGTAAAAATGACAGTACAATAAGACCAATACCATTATTTTCCAATATCACATTTAATGCTGATAGTGTCCGATAATATCGGGGATCCCTAAAGGAAATAAAAACTTATTAACTGTTCCAGCAAGCCCTGAGAGTGAGGACAATAAACCAGCATGCGCATCATCCAGACAATGACAGCAGATGATATTTGCATGCTGTTACATGTCAGCTGTGACAAGGGTTTACAGGGGGTGCAGAAATATTAGGCAAATGAGTATTTTGACCACATCATCCTCTTTATGCATGTTGTCTTACTCCAAGCTGTATAGGCTGAAAGCCTACTACCAATAAAGCATATCAGGTGATGTGCATCTGTAATGAGAAGGGCTGTGCTCTAATGACATCAACACCCTATATCAGGTGTATTAGGCAAACAGAATTATTAGGCAACTTCCTTTCCTTTGCCAAATGGGTCAGAAGAGGGACTTGACAGGCTCTGAAAAGTCATAAATAGCGAGATATCTTGCAGAGGGATGCAGCACTCTTAAAATTGCCAAGCTTCTGAAGCGTGTTCATCCAACAATCAAGCGTTTCATTCAAAATAGTCAACAGGGTTGCAAGAAACTTGTGGAAAAGCCAAGGCGCAAAATAACTGCCCATGAACTGAGAAAAGTCAAGCGTGCAGCTGCCAAGATGCCACTTGCCAGCACTTTTGCCATATTTCAGAGCTGCAATATCACTGGAGTGCCCAAAAGCACAAGGTGTGCAATACTCAGAGACATGGCCAAGGTAAGAAAGGCTGAAAAACGACCACCACTGAACAAAACACACGAGCTGAAACGTCAAGACTGGGCCAAGAAATATCTCAAGACTGATTTTTCTAAGGTTTTATGGACTGATGAAATGAGAGTGAGTCTTGATGGGCCAGATGGATGGGCCTGTGGCTGGATCGGTAAAGGGCAGAGAGCTCCAGTCCGACTCAGACACCAGCAAGGTGGAGGTGGGGTACTGGTATGGGCTGGTATCATCAAAGATGAGCTTGTGGAGCCTTTTTCGGGTTGAGGATGGAGTCAAGCTAAACTCCCAGTCCTACTGCCAGTTTCTGGAAGACACCTTCTTCAAGCAGTGGTACAGGAAGAAGTCTGCATCCTTCAAGAAAAACATGATTTTCATGCAGGACAATGCTCCATCCCACACATCCAAGTACTTCACAGCATGGCTGGCAAGAAAGGGTCTAAAAGAAGAAAAACTAATGACATGGCCTCCTTGTTCACCTGATCTGAACCCCATAGAGAACCTGTGGTCCCTCATCAAATGTGAGATTTACAAGGAGGGAAAACAGCACACCTCTCTGAACAGTGTCTGGGAGGCTAAGGTTGCTGCTGCACGCAATGTTGATCGTGAACAGATCAAAACACTGACAGGATCCATGGATGGCAGGCTTTTGATTGTCCTTGCAAAGAAAGGTGGCAATATTGGTCACTGATTTGTTTTTGTATGTCAGAAATGTATAATTGAGAATGTCGAGCTGTTATATTGGTTTCCCTGGTGAAAATAAATAATTGAAATGGGTATATATTTGTTTATTGTAAAGTTGCCTAATAATTCTGTTTGCCTAATACACCTAATATAGGGTGTTGATATCATTAGAGCACAACCCTTCTCATTACAGAGATGCACATCACCTGATATGCTTATCGGTGATACCTGATCGGCCTATGCAGCTTGGAGTAAGACAACATGCATAAAGAGGATGATGTGGTCAAAATACTCATTTGCCTAATATTTCTGCACCCCCTGTAATTGGATAAATTCAAGATCAGACCTGAATAAATACTAAGGAAAGTTTTAACAAATTCCAATAACTGGTCTGATGGACAGACAAATTGATACAGAACGGTAGAGAATTACTCCTATGTATCTTAAATAACTGATTCATAGATTTTTTTGTTGTTGTTGACCATGTGTGTTTGCAGACAACCTTTCATTTAAGCTGCCCTCAATAATAACAGCAAATGGGTTCATCTGGCTTTCTTTGATCAAAAAACAATTGAAAGATTGGAGGAAAAACTGATCAAATAAGAGAAGATTAAAATGGTTGCTTAGATGCATGAGACAAATGAGTGTTTGCATTCTTTTTTATTTTGCAAGACAAATGTGTCCAACACTCACATAGCCTGGCTTAAAATCAGGTTTTCATCAACCCCAAGCTGTCACTCACTGTATGTGCATTGTTTATTTTAAGCGTAGGAGGAGAATGAGACTTTGTGGTATAATGAGTAGTTAGGTGAAGTGCATACTAAAGGTATTTACATCTCCCACTGGTTGCACAAAGCTTCTCAATAGTCTTGTTAGTGAGTTGCACATTTAATGGTCCTGCACAGCAGTTGTACAACAGCCCAGGTGTTAATTATTGTGGCTGATTAGAGCCTTTCTCATGAATGTGTGGGTGTCTATTGATTTGGATTGATTGAGATTTTTCTCAGGTCTTTTTTTTTTTCTCCACAGTACAAGTTTTGACATGATTTTGGCCTGTTTTCTCTTCATGAGCTAATTTTTGGTGAATGGCAAAATACATTAAAAACAACATTCTTTAAGTTATTTCCATGGTGGATGTTCTGGGCCCACCTATAGTAAATAATAAATAACACTGGAAAGGCATTACTTGTTCTGAATCTCATTCTGTAGAAGGCAGCGACAAAAGTTGTTTGGTTTGCTAGTTGGCATTTGCATCTTAATTTGGAACAAAGAGTAGTTTTTATCGTCCTCTATGGATTCAGTGGCGGGTGTGGTCTTCTACACTGTTTAATCCATGTTTGACATCTCTCTATTTGTGACTTTGGTTTCGGGAAGGTAAAAAATACTTCACTTAAAAACTATATATCAATTGCTCATCCAAAAAAAAGCAGATAACTGTATCTAAGGGGAGATTACTGCATTTAGCAAATTTTCCGAACCCAATGGTGAAGAATGAACTACACTGGAAAGGCATATGGAAGGAGGAAGTATCATCAGCGAGGCACAGTGGTTAAAAGATCTAAGAGCAGACCACACCCTCCCTGTACAAGGTCCAGTTGCCACCACAGAGACATATATCCAACAAAGAATCTCAGGTTTGAACAAGGAGCAGTACCTGACCCCAACATGATCCATGCCGGCTGGTTAACTATTAACTATGGTAGAGGGAGGGGGCTGCAGGGGGATCTGAAAACCCTGCTATTGAAAAGCGTGTCCAAGCTTTTGACTGAGAGTGTATAAACTCATCCCTCACCCACTCCCCATCTCAGCCTGGGAGCCATCAATCCATGTAATATACACACATGGCTTGAAACAAGAAATGCATTCCTTCATATATATATATATATTTATATACTGTATGTGTGTGTGTGCGTGTGTGTGTGTGTGTGTGGGGGGGGGGGGGGGGGGGGGGGGGTATGGGTGTGTGTGTTTGTTGGGGGTTTAAGTGTTAAATCAACAAGTAAACATTTGCTTAGTACATTAGCTGTGTGACATAAATATAATACTACTATTTGTGCCCCAAAGCATTTTAGTTTACTTTGCTGAAGGATGTTTTTATACATTATTTTCATTTGCCTCCATGTATATTTTTCTGCAGTGGGATTGGACTTAAAGTGCTGGTGACACGATTATCATTTCATGTAATGCTACTATACAATATTACAGCAACACTAAATGAGTGGCTCAGTGGAATTGTAAGTCAAACAGACTTGTTTTCACAGAAATATCTTAAGTTTTCTGAGTTTGAAAGGAGCTCTGCAACAGCGACTAAGAAAAACACGCCGCCATATTGAGATGTCAGCGAAAGATCTCGGTCGGCTTTTTTTTTTTTTTTTTTTTTAATTTACTCGGTCGGCTAACAACAAGCAACATGGAAGCGGTGGACGGTAACGATGATGGTCCCTGCCTGGAATTGATTTGTTTGGCGGAATCATCAGACAGTTCAGAAGAGTTGGGTGATGAGGAATATAGAGGCATCACACCTTATAGATTTTAGCCTTACCAAACGGACTTCATGCCGAGTGAGCAAGACTCTGAAAGCGGGAGTGCCGGAGAAGATGACATGGTCATTGCAGCAGCAGAGGGAAACACACGGCAGGGGAACACCGGTTGGTATGTCTTTGTTATACATTACGATTAGCATTTTTTGTTGTTAGTGATTTGTTTATATAGTAATTTGTGAATAAATGTAACTATTTAAAAAACTGATTTTTAACCTCTCCACACCCACCTGGACACCAGCGCCCATTTAGCTGTGTTTTCAATTAACAACAGCAAGCCACTATATGGACATATACATGGTTATAAAGCTTAGATAAATACATAAATATATACATAAATAAAAAGAAGCAACTGCATCTCCCTACCTTTGAAGTGGATCCAGAAGCCATTTTATAAGTCCAATCTTCAATTGTTTACATTGTTCACAGTCCTTCTGTTCGTAAGTTCGTAAGGGTTCACCAATTTAAAGTAATCAAAAATATTTTTGATGAAAACGATTCCGTAGTGTGAAAATAGCCGACACACAGAGAAAAAAAAATCATTTTTCACCGTCCAAAAAGTCCGCTCGTCACAGCTACACGGTTTGTTTAAGCCCCGTTTCCACCAGCGGGTCTGGGTCGGGTCGGGCCGGATCGGTCCACGTTTTTTTGCGTCTCCACAGATAAAAACTGGGACGGGTACCCTCATATCCGACCCGACCCGGCCTACTTTTTTGGCACCCTTCGGTAGGGGTACGGATCTAACCGATCCGGACCAAAGAGGTGGAGCTAATACACAGCAATCAGCTGATTCATTGAAAAATCCGCCACTTCCCGCGTGACCCAGCGTAAAAACAAAGCTGGAGTGACTCCTTTCTGTTTCTGTCACGTGTGGCGCCGGTGTTTTGGTTAAACGGCGTTACACGGCGATGATGTCACACAATCACGTAGCAGCGCTGTCCAGCTATTCTCCGCCTCCAGAATAAGGGTACAGGTTGCTGTGGGGACACAGCGTGAAATCAGCACATCCGTACCCAAACCCACCCGATCCGGCCTGGCCCGGCCCGACCTGACCCAGACCCGCGGGTGGAAACGGGGCTTAGTAACATCTTGCTACGACCCTAGCTGTTGGGGTGTGCTTGTTTTCCTCACTCTCCTTCCTGCAAAACAAGTGTCCACATCCGTTTTAGTCTAAATTCAACCCTCAGACACTCCTTGTCTTAAAACAAGCGCTCTCAGCTTGGAATCCCATTCGACAGCACACAGCGCTGACAGCACAGCTAAAAGTCCCGTAGCTGGAAACTTAAATAAACTTACGCCATTCTTATGAGTGTTTGGACAAAAACCTGCAACACAACGCGACGGCATATCTGTAACCTTTAGCCAGTAAAGCTAAAACAAAAGGAGAAACTGTTAGCAAAACCGCTAGCTCTCCAGTCAACAAGCCGGGTGGGCAGTCTTTCGCTGATGTCACATCCGGTTTTGTACTCCTGTGGTGAACAGCGCCACAGTCTGGTCAGAAATGCAGCGATGTTTTCTAATAACTCATTTATGCAGCTGCGGTTGTTTATGTTACATAGATCATCATGAAAGACGTTTTGGTCTATAAAACATGGCAAAAAATGTTAAAATCGTGTCACCAGCACTTTAAAGGTATGTTGTGTATCTTTTGCCCCTATTACTAGACTAATGTGAGTAATATTAAATGATTTCTGTGGGTCAATATACAGTGCTTGATGCGTTTAAGTTCTCTGAGCAGGCTGCCCTCTGCAGAAACCAGACAACTTTTAGGAGCGGATCTGTCTCTTAATGGGTCATGTGATCTGGGGTGTGTTGCTTTATGGCTCTTCCTCCATAAACACAGAAAGCTCTGCCTTGTGTTGCTTTTCTCATCTATGATTGAAAGTTTGTCATGGCTGAGCCAAATAAGAAGACAAAAACAATTTCTGAGGAAGCAAGAGAGAGAACGCCCGAGTGGACCTGGTATAGAATTGGCTCGTTGGAGTCTAATGAAAGAGTAACCCCTGCAAAACCCACTCTCTGTTTGCCTCAGTATTATTAGACCGTGAAGTTAGCTCATTGCCTTGCCTGTTGTGAAAACATATACAAATGTAATGTACGTTTTTACATCTCTCAGACAGCATTTATTCAAAACAATGGTAGTATGTGCCTGATGAGCTGCAGATGCCATGGTCCACTACTTTGAGTGGACATCGGCATGTTTTGCTGGCAGGATTCTGGTTTCCAGCAGCAGTTCAGACACAGCTGTCAATCATCATCTCCAGAATTTCTACCCCAGTCTTATCATCAGTCTTCGCCAGATCGTTCTCCTCACCAGTGTGGTAGTGTCTAGTCTTTCCTGTACATTTGATCCATCTTTGCCGTTGGTCATCACTTACCTCCCTTCTCTCTGCCCAGACATCTCCGCTGTCATTCCTGCCGTCCCCTGCCTGCTTGCCTGCAGGATCCACCCCACTGCTCTCCCCGCTGTCACTGTGTGGAACCACAGCATGAAGCATCTGGATTTTCTCCTCTGCTTCTCACAAGTAAATAATTTAATCCACAAAGCTACAGACCAAAGCTAACATGACTCCCTTAACATGTATTGCAAGTGGGGCTGGTTTGCAGCAGGAAATGCATTTCTTCTTATTCATATAGATATCAAAAAAGTAGTATAATGACTCGCGACTGGCTTGGTGAGTAAATGACTTAAACTCAGCTGGTCAAATGTGGTTTGCAAAAACGATTCCAAAATAAGGAAGGAGACTGATTAATTTTGTGACACTGCAGCATGGCTTGTGGAAAGTTAATGTACGTTTAGACCAAAAGCGGCAAGGACGCTGAAAATAAACAGCTGACGTTCTGACACCGTCTGTCCACACGGAGAAAACCACCAGCAGCGTTTACAGTCGTAAGCCAGCATTATCATAGACTAGACAACTCACACATAAAAGTAGAAAACAAACTGCCCACCTGTTCGGCAAAAAATCTGCTGTGTCAGCATCAGTTTCACTCCCAAATCCTCCTGGCACTTCCCTCCAGCTGGAAGTGTCGAATGTTTATACTCCGCTTTCAGTCTGTCCGGGTCTCTGCTTCTTCAGATTTTCCCTCCTGGAGCTTCCTCCACATCACCCAATAATTATCCGGTCTTCCATCCAGCACTGCTCACGTTTTCCTCTTTGTCTGCCTTTCTTTCACAGACTTTATCCACCTGCAGCCAACTCCAGCGGCGATTGTAACACCCACGGCCTTCGCGCCGTCCTGTTGCTCACATTCAGTCTGCCTTTTTTTCTCTCTCTCCCAACTTCTGCTGGTGAGGTAGCAGAGGCCGCTGCCTTTTTGTTCCATTCTCCTTCTTCTTGTTAAGCTGCTACTCAGCTACTTATTTATTGCCTAAAGTTTCAAACGCAAAAGAAAAATGAATATATGAATAAAATGTTTAAACGCGGAAGAGGGTGGGGACGAGGTGGAACACAGAACACAAGGAGTCAGCTGTTAAGGAAGTGTCAGCTTGAGCAGGGGATTGGATTGAGAGCAGAGAGAAGCGAGATAAACAGCTACATTGACCAATGAAAGCCATGCGGCTGGATGGCTCGTATTGGTAAACGTCTTTGCAGCCCAGCAGCCACTAGAGTGGATGGTTTTTTTTTGTTTCTTTTGCTTTTCACATTGTGTAGACTGTACTATGAGATCATAACTACCATCTAATTGAGCTTATTAATAATTATCAAACTTTCAAATAGTAGACCATCGCTTTAAATCTGAGAAAATGAACAGGATGCAGACGCACGTTCTGTTCATTAGAGTCTCTGTGCGCAATTTTTATTTCTGTTCATGCTCTGTGATTTTTTTTCTTTATTAATGACCACACGACATTTCCTGTAAGTCTGCATGCTCTAGACTGAAGGAAAGGTGAGAAACAGCAAGCAGCACTATGCCACTGTCAAGATGTCCGCTTTGCTTTCAATGAAGTGAAAAACTATAACTGGCATACATTTTGTCAGCAGTTGCCATTAGCTGACAATTATTAGTCAGTGAATTCTGGGTTTCTGAATTGACACAGATTGTTGATCCTGCTTATAGGAGCAGACCCTTGTCTCTAAACAAAGGAAAATCTAGCATAAGTATTTCATGGTCTAATGAAAAACAAGGGACAAGTCTGGCAATCACTTGTGGCAAGGTTTTGAAAACATTAACAATTTATATTTTTCAGAACTAGTGTAGCTCAATTTTACCTACCCAAAAATGAGGTGGTTAAAAAAAATGCAGCTGTTATGGTCGGCCCGTAGACCACAACAAAGAGAAGAAGACATGGGAACTTATGTATAAAATTATAATTTTATCAACTCAACCAAACCAACATAACCTAAACCAAATTAAACCAAACGCCAAGCCTCAGGGTAAGCTAGAATAAGTCCGGTCCGTTCCCTGGTAAGGGCGGTCTTTTATGCCTATTGGAGACAGTGGCCAGCTGCCTCCAATTAGTCATCACCTGGCCTGAAAGAAACAAGAAGTTAAACAAAACAAAGAACCAAAACAGCACAAGCCGTCACACTTCCCCCCATCAGAACAGGGTGCCCACGGGAACCCTGTGAACACCAGGAGGCGCAATAGAGCCAACCAAGTCCTCATGTCATCCAGAAAATCCTGTCCAGTCACTAAATATGTCTCATCTTACCTCACAAACCACCATCCCATCCCAGCCACTGGTACCCTGCAGCAATTTAAGACAGTTTAACTCAGCAAAACAAAAACATTTACACAGCTCTGGACACGGTATCTGCTACACCAGGTCCAACTCTTGATCCTGTACAGATACCACCTGGTCAAAATCCACCTGGTCCTGCGCCGACATCACCTGGTTTGCATCCACCTGGTCCTGTGCCAGCACCACCTGGTCCAAATCCACCTGGTCCTGTGCCGACATCACCTGGTTTGCATCCACCTGGTCCTGTGCCAGCACCACACAGTCCCGTGCCCAAAGTGCTGGGCCCAAACCCACCTGGGCCAGTGCCATAACTACAAGCACTAGGACCGCCAGGTACAAAGCCACTCGGACCGAAACTTACTGGACCAGAACCAGCTCCTCCTGGTCCACTTCCACAGCCACCAGGCCCAGCGCCAAAGCCACCCGTACCAGCTCCACAACCCCCAGGTCCTGCACCGCAACCCGGACCAGCACCACCTGCTGCCGCAGCTTTTCCACTGCCAACTCCTTTTCCTTCTCCAGCTCCATGTGCAACATTAACAAAACCTGTTGCACAAAACTCAAAGGCACACCAGGGCCCAACCCCGACGGTGACAACACATCAACCGGATCCACAGGTAGCGAAGCCTGTGGCACTGTGAGAACCCCCATCTCACAAGTTTTGCCGTACATGAACCTTAACGTTCCCCTTTAGCCGCTTATCACAGACGCTAAGCTGAAAATGATCAGCAATCTTAGTTAGCTGATCCCGCGAACACCAATCCAAAATTTCCACTGAGGGAGCAGCAACAAATTCCTCCACTGACATAACTAAGGGCCACACAACACCAAAACAAGGCGAAAACGCACTGATCTCAAACACGCGCAGCCGCCCAGCGGTCACAAACCAACTCCCCTCTAACTGCCTACCCAAAGCTAAAGTAACTCAACCCTAGTCTTCAGTGGACAGGGATGGCAGGTATTTACATACTACTTACCAGTGGGCTGACAAAACTACCAGCACGCTGGCAGCCCCGTCATAACCACGGCCGTGCTCCAAAGACAACCGCTCCAACCGTATAACCCCACACTACCAGGGACAAGCACACGAATCCCAAAGGGGAGATGCGCTAAACCTACAAGAGAGTAGGAACGCGACCAGCCAGACCTGCTACAGCGTAAAACAGATCATGCAATCCACGCAGCCCACAACCGAAGAGGAATACCAAACAACACCCCGAAGCAGACAATGAAAAAAACACAGCCCCACACAATCTCCCTATCGAGCGGCACCAAAAAAGGAAATCCCCGGGCCGACGTCAACACGCGGAGAAATCACCAAACACGTCACCCACCCCCCCCTCAAACAAGACGGAGGGCACGAAACACGCGCTCAAACAACCACAAGCAAAACAGACGAGCCCCCAATTTGTTATGGTCGGCCAGTGGACCACAACAAAGAGAAGGAGACGTGGGAACTTATGTATAAGAATATAATTTTATTAACTCAACCAAACCAACATAACCTAAACCAAATTAAACCAAACGCCAAGCCTCAAGGTGAGCAAGAATAAGACCGGGCCGTTCCCTGGTAAGGGCGGTCTTTTATGCCTATTGGAGACAGTGGCCAGCTGCCTCCAATTAGTCATCACCTGGCCTGAAAGAAACAAGAAGTTAAACAAAACAAAGAGACTCGTTAAACTGAGCTACAATAGCTAGCGACAGCAGCCACGTGCTTTTGCTGGAAGTTGTTGGAAGTTTTACTGGAAGCACTAACTAGCTGCAGCTAGCTTACTCACCGAAGGCAGATGGGCAGATGCACACCAGCCAGAATACAGCACCTGTAGTTTGCATCCTGTAGGGATATGCAGCACTGCTCCTCCCCAACAGATCACATCAAACTGGGCTCGGGAAATCCCCCTGAAAGCGGCCGCCATACATGCGTAACTCCTGGATCAGGTGATGAAATTCACCGAGCTCAAGCATCTCTGGAGAATCTGGTGGACCCAAACACGCCGGCGTTTTTTGTTTTCCGACTTCCAAAGCAGGTACAACACCACAACTCTATCAAAGTACTCAAAATAACTGGGTTGTGCTATGCTCACTTGACTAAAGTGACTGATGTGTGACAAACCACTATCCCCCACTCCAGAAAGTTCAACCTGATGCGCGAATGAAGCGTTTTATTCGTGCATATTATACGCTCCATTCACACGTATTATTCACTCCATTCACGCGAAAAAAACCAACAAAAACGCCCGAATCAAGCGAGTTAACATTCAGCATTTGCGTGTTGAAATCTAGGCATGTATGTGAATGGAGGCATCCAGTGTGAACACATGGTAAGGTGTCTATGGTACTGTAGGTGTTAGGTTGAGGTGAGTTTGCTGTGTGGTGTGAGCCCTCAGGCTATTTACTTAATGCTCTGTCATAGAGCAAAAATATGCTTGAAGGGTTTTTAGGTTTGGTTGGTCTCAACGGGAGGTAGGCTTTGTTAAAGAGATGTGTGGAGTGGAGCTGAGTGGGGCACTTCATGCCTTCAAACTGGCTGCTCTTAAAAGGTGTAAATTTATAATGGAAAAGGGAGATGTTTTCTTTGGAGAGGTATGTGGACAAAACCATGTTGCAGACATTTCATTAAAATCTCTGAAAATAATGACAAATGGGGGACATGTCACCTTTACAAATTATGCTTTTTGGACTACAATAACTGTGTAAACACAAAAGTCAGGCAGAAATGACGAACCTGGCAAGTATTCTTCACTTTAAGCCAAAAACATAACACTTTTCCAGCAACCCAAGTTAGGAATAGGCAATCTATCTGTACAGTATGTACTGTTTATAGACAATAAAGTGAAGCACATGACTGTGTGACTCATGCAAGGTTATGCCTTCTGTAGTATGCCTGTAAAGATAAGGACTTGGTGGGGGGGTTGGGCATGAAAGGTTCACAAGGTTCAGAGCCAACAGACCGGAAATATGGCCGAGCATCTCTCGCCAAAGTCTACTGAACCTGTGGATAATAGATGGAGTTCAGAGAAGGTCACAATTCTGATAGGAGGCCTCTCTTCAGAACCCTGTTTCAGTAAAGACAGAATGGGGGGTGGGGGGCTTAACTCAAGTCAGCTTTGACTGACTAAAGATTTCCTTTTCATAAATGCTTAAAGGGAGTTGCAGACAAAGTGTTGAGAGTTAAGTAAAACGATGAGCCAGTAGAAGGACTTAAAACAGAATTACTTGATCCTGTCTCATGTAGTTTCCATTTGTCTGTCTTCTAATAGTTAGTGACTATGCTCTGCTTCTGATATATACCTGCTATAAACCTCATATACTACTGTATATCATGTAAAAAGATACTCAGAAAATGGGAGGTTAAAAGTCATTTTGAAGTATTTGAAATTGTATATTTGGAAGAGACTATAATGACACTTATAATAACATACATGAAGTTGATTTGGGGGAAAAAAAGATATAACCCTTTTAATTTTAAGGAAGATTATAAATTCAAATGGCAAGGGTATGAACCACTGAAGTGATTCAAGAGATGGCTCTTGGTGGTTGTGAATCTTTATCTGGTCCGTTTCTCTATCTGTATCAGCTGATTTGTTTCTTGTCCCCCTTTGGCTATTTTTATTATAAAGTGAGTAATGCATGCAAACCATGAGACAAGTCGATCATTATGGCAACTACTAACTGCCAGGTGTCAATGTTGTCCTGTAAATATTCCTGAACCTATGTAGATATCAGTCATAGGTCGCAACTGCAAAGATGCCCACATGGACCCCAATGAGAGGAGTAAAGTAGTCATAGAAATTCTCTCACTGAGCTGAAGTTAAAAAAGTGTGCTCAGATTATAAATAATGTGTTGTTAAATGCTGACATTAGACATGCCTCTGTGATTTGAAAGCTTAAAGACAGTTAAAGAAGCAGTTTGATTGGTGTTGTATGCCTGCCACTCGCCATGAGTCTTTCAAGACTCATGAGCATCATTGATCTCTTTGCATTCAATTCAATCCAACTTTATTTGCATAGTGTCAATTCATGACAATGTCACTTCAGGCCGCTTAACAGACAGGAAAATTCAAGTCAGATTCATAATATCCTAGCTAAGGAAACCAACAGATCGAATCTTGACTTGACCCGGTCCAATCCCCCCATCCTGAGCAAGCGCGGAGTGGTGACGACAGTGGGAAGGAAAACACCCTTTTAACAGGGAGGAAAAACCTCCGGCAGAACCTGGCTCAGGTACGGTGGCCATCTGCCTCGACCTGCTGTGCATTGCCTGTGAGAATGATAGAATGACATAAATCGCCAAGTCGCCACCACTTGCTCAGGATGGGGAATTGGACCGGGTCAAGTCTAGATTCGCTGCAATCTGTTGGTTTCCTTAGCTAGGCTATTATGAATCTGATCTGAATTTTTCTGTCTGTTAAGTGCCCTGAGGTGACATAGTCATGAATAGATTCTATACAAATAAAGTTGAATTGAATTGAATAAATGTAACAGTAAATTAACCATTTCATTCAAATCATCCATAACTTTTACCAATACATTGTAATTTCAGTCAGGTGTTCCCCCCTATTAAACCACAGTAAACAAAGAATATTGTGTCAAGTTACATCTTTAATGCTGTGCATACATTGCAAATTGCCATTTCTCCTTGCTCCCTATGGATGCGCACAATCCTTTCGACAGTGAAGAAAAAAGAATTCCAACAGGTCTGATTGGGTCAGAGGAACTGCATTTTGCATTCACGTGTTACAGTTTCAAAAGCCATGGCTGACCTACTCGTTTTATTCTGCAGTCCTGCATTTTGCAAAGCAGATTGAGGCAACCTCTTGTATGTTTCACTGCCATCCCCTGCAGCAGTGACATCAACTGTTGATACAAGATTGAGCAGATGGCATGCACACTTTTGGTGCGTCAGACCTAAGGGCGCATTCACAAAGCTTTTTTGATTCGAATCAGCGTCCGTTTGCTCGGAAAGTCCGCTTCGTTAGGGGAGTTTTGAATGCGCAAACGGGCTCTGATCCGGAACAAACAACCGGACTCAGTCCGTCTGCAAACACAGGTCTCAGTCCGATTCAAGTGAACCAAAGACAGGAAGTGCACTACAAATTGCATTGGCATTGCGGGTCAAACGCTGGACAACGTGGGTAAACGCTACGACAACAAACACGTGTGGGACTGCAGTACTTATAAAGATGGCTCGTGGTCAGACGTGGAGTTACGAGAAAGTAAAAGTTTTAATCAATGTTTGATCTGATGAAAGTATATCCAGCTCCTCGTACAAAAATAATGTTGCTTTGAGGAGGGAACAGAAGTTGTGAGAACCTTCTTGTACGTGCGTCTTGTCCTCACCTACGGTGAATCCGAGAGCAGCCCCACCTGAGATTCTCATTCTTGGCTCGTTTGGCTTGTTTGGCAATAGTGCAACGTGAATGCGATCTCGGTTCGGAAGACCACCCCCGCCCCCAACCGGACCAAGTCCCCAAACGGACCGAGACTCGCGGACTATGCTTTCTGAATGCCCCCTAAGTCATCATCCAAAATAGCAGACACATCTTGATAGTCCACTTCTGACTTACTTTCGTCTTCTGATGCCTCATCAAGAATGGAGTCTTGTTCCTCCTGTCCATCTTCAACTCCTTCTTCTTCTTGACCATACAAACGAAAGCCCTTCAGGAAGTTAGAACTACTGTCTGTTGTTATCCTGGTGACTTTTTCCCTAATCTTGTATTCAGAATGTATTTCGTCTAATGCTGCAGCAAGGACATCGAATGTGTGTGAGCCTTTCAGACGTCTACAAGCCAATGCAGCAGAGTGCCTCTCAAGAGAGGTTTGGTCTATCCAGTGACATGTGACACCCAAGAAACTACGTTGTTTGGCAGACCAGCAATCAGTTGTGGTAGCAACATGATCCACAGCACTCAACTTTTTCATGATTATGCTCTTCAGGTTCTTTGCAGCTTCCTGTTTTCTTGTGCTTAATTTTTTTCCTTATCATTACTGTACACTGAGGTTGCAAGGTTTCGATCATATTCTTGAAGGATGATGTCTCAACCACAAAAAATGGCCAGCTGGCTTCACATACAAACTTAATCCCAAGTTTGTCAAGTGTTGTCTGTGTTACCTGCCGAGGAATAGCAAAGGAGTTGATGATCTTTGCATTTTTCACTGGAGGTTCAACAGAGGAGGACTTTCGCTTTTTGTTGGACCCAACTAAGTCTGTGTACCTGGGGTCTGTTGCACGAAGCAGGTTTAATGAAAACCCTGAGTTGTTTAACCCTGAAATTTGGGAAAATGAGTTTTCCGTAACACAAAGGTACTGTAGGTAACTCAACCCAGAGAAAGAGGAGTTTCTCTAGCCTGCACGAAGAGGGGTAACTTAAACCCTCGGTCAGTTACCATGGTAACAGACTCTCTGAAACTAACTTGGTCGGGAGCAGGTTAGTGTGGAGAAACCTTGAGTTTCTTGCTGTCTCCGCCCACTTTTAGCCACACTCGCCGTTTCATTTCCGCTTCATTCATTCATTCAGCGGTCAGTTTTGGCTGCTGCCGTCTTGAATAAAACATGTTAAAAATAAATCAGTCTGTAGGTTACAGACGCGTCCTTTGGATAAGGATTTCATGGATGAAGATGCTGCATTTCTACGGAGAGTTAAAGATTCGGAGATTGTTATCAGAGCACGGATAGAAGTTTTTTTATTTCCCGACAGTTGTCATTTCTGTTGTTACAGTTTCACATCACAGTCATTCATCTACATACAAGCCGATCCGTCCGTACATTTACTGTATATATCACCATCCGTATGTGACAGTTGGAGGTCCTGTCTCTCTGTGTCCGAGAGATGGTTTTTGCTGATTATTTGACCATCAAGCTGTCTCCATTTCTGTGTAAATGAGCAAGGTTAATGTCTGTCACACAGAAAGTTAATGTTCGATCCCAGATTTTTTTCTTCAATTGGAGATATAGGGCATTTGAGAAATGTGGCGGATATACAGTATTTCATCTTAATACTGCCGACAAAGGCGCTTCTCCCCGCGGGATCGCACCCAAGTTAAATGCGTCTACGTTGCCATGGTGACTCGTCGAATCGGTGCTCAATTGATGCTGGCTTTTTATCATGGTAGAGCATGTTCAAAACCCCGGGTTGAACTATCCTGAGTTGATTAAACCAACTCAAATCAGCTGTTCTGGGACTGAAAACTCAGAGTTTCGAATCTCCGAGTAGATCAACTCAGAGTTCAGGGATACACTCAGAGTTTGTTAAACCGGCTTCGTGTAACAGACCCCTGGTCAGATTGTTAGGGTGAACCCTCTGTACATAGAAAAAAACAAAACAAAAAACATATTGATCAATTGCAGTTTTTTTTCACATTTTCAAAGCTCTTTGTCTGTTTCTCAAAGCTTAACACACAAATCCAATTATTGCTCATGCTAAAATGAAAACGCCCCTATCTTCTGCAAAATGGAACACAGAATTCAAAACATTGTAAACACATCTCAAAAGCAAGCATTTGTCTCACTTCAAAAAACATTTCCCATTTTATCACATACACATACATACATTTACACACTGTTGCTCTAAATCTAAAGCGCTTTTGTTTTTATTGATTTGCTCCATATATATGATTGCTATATTAGAGCAAAAATAGCATGTAAATAGAAGTCAACACAAACAATAAGGGAACCACAAATATTTTATTTCCTGAATAAATATGTTGGTGCTGTGGATGCAGCATTGAATAGTATTGCAATGGAAAAATCAAAGCAGAGTACACTCATAACACATGGAATAGCTTAAAGGAATAGTTCACCCTCAGAATGATTTAACTTTATTTTCCACTTACTCTGATGGTGAGCAAGACTCTGGACCACTTTTTTAATACGTCAAATGCAGCCAGAGATTTACTGAAATGTATCAAAAAGAGTTAAAAACCTTTTGTATTCTAAGTCCAGCATGGTCTGGATTCATCAGGTGCAAAGACAGATTTTATTCCAGTGAAGGGAAATAAAATAAAAGTTAAATCAACTAGAAAGAATGTAAGCAGTGAGGAGGAGCAAAGAGCAAAGAGGAGCACCCTCTTACCACAAAAAGCCAATATTTACACTTTTCCACTAAAACAGAAAAGCTTGTACTGCCTTAACGGAATTTTCCTTAATGCTCAATTGTGGGATCCTATTCACTGCTGTTACGAAATTAGTCATCAGTCAGTCATTTTCTGTACCGCTTATCCTGTTCAGGGTCGTGGGGGTTGCTGGAGCCTATCCCAGCTATTATCAGGCGAGAGGTGGGGTACACCCTGGACAGGTCGCCAGTCTGTCGCAGGGCCAACACAGAGAGACAGACACCCATTCACACTCACATTCATACCTAGGGGCAATTTAGAGTCATCAATTAACCTAGCATGCATGTCTTTGGACAGTGGGAGGAAGCCGGAGTACCCGGAGCGAACCCACGCATGGGTACACGGGGAGAACATGCAAACTCCACACAGGAAGGCCACGGTTGGAATTGTTTGAACCCCCTCCCCAGCCAGGAATCGAACCAGTGACCTTCTTACTGTGAGGCTGCAGTGCTAACCACCACACCACCGTGCAGCCCTTGTTTTATGAAATTAAAGAGATTTAAATACTGAAACAGAAATAAAAACACTAAACCATGGCCAAACAGAAAAGGAACTGCAAAACAATAACAAAATTGACAAAAGGCTGAAAGTGGAAAATTGTCCTCCTCCGTATCATGCTGGAAATCCATCTCTGCAAATACTGTTGGAGCTTTCAGACCAGCATCACTGTCAGGCACATACCACCCATCTCCATTTTACATCAGTCAAAAACCTTTTGCCACATGTGAGCATGATTTGAGTAAAATGATAAAAAAAAAAAAAGGTTAGATATAAAATAGATAAATAAATACACTTGAAAACATGACTATAATGTGTATAAGAAAATATATAGTTTGATGCTACTGTCTCCAGTACATGTTTTTTTTTTCCTTTCCTGAAAAATAACAGTTTTGGACATAGGACCTTTGTGCCCAACATCCCCCACCCACATCCACACACACACATGAGTGAATATTCTAATGTAGCAGTGGGTTACAATGGCTGACTCAGCTGTAATGAAACATTAATGGAGATGTTGGCTAATTTGGGCTGGCAATGGAGAGCGGGAAGGAGGGGGGAATTGAGAGGAAGAGGAGGAAGAGGCAAAGGTAGGGAAGCACCAGCTGCTCTTCCAGATGATCCACGAGGGGGGACACAGCTGTCCTCCTTTTCACAACTCTCATCCCTCTCCGTCTCATTCTCTGTTCTTTCCTCTCCACACCAGCCCTCAGAAACCTCTTCAGCAAAATGACCTTAATGAAGATATATTACTACAACTAAGGCCTAATCCATTGTTGCCACACAGATCAAGTCCCCCCCGCACACCTCTCCCCCTCACTGTGGATAAGAGTGTTTGCCACCATCTCTATCATGCTGGACACCTCTCCACTCTGTCCATAATGTTTATGATACTCTTGAAAGGAGAGCTGGCAGAGGCTGTTCTGAGTGTAAGAGCAGTAAATACCACACACCAAACTCAGTAGGTGAAACCAGCCAGCCAAGGCCAGGAACTTTCGCACACATTTATCTTGGATATGGACTCTGACATTTCTCATACGCAAGTAAACAAGTGAAAGGTGCTAAATACCTCAAGGTAGGGCAAGAGAAAGTCTGCCACAAAGAGAGAAAAGCAAAACAATGGAGCTCATATAAAACATAATATATCAGTTTGAATGTGTTTCATTAATCTTAAATTTCTTGGTTTGAAATCATCATCCTCTCTGCAGTCACACTGAGGAAGTCTGTGTTAGTTGAACTTTATTTAGAATGAGCTTGTGCATTTTCTTTAGGGCACTGCTCTAATTTGGTTACAATTGTTCATCATGGTCATGTGGCACGGACTGTGGAAAAACAATCAAGCCCTAACAGCAGGCAAGCCTTGGTGTAACATTTATCGTCATTAAATGTAAAATGAGAAACTGACATGGTTGCAAAACCTGTCTTAACGGTATGCTCTGTCATGGAGTTGCAATATTGTTCATATAGTCACTCTCATTGAAAATTGACCTAAACTGTGGTCTTCAGGTATTACAGGGAGTGCAGAAATATTAGGCAAATGAGTACTTTGACCACATCATCCTCTGTATGCATGTTGTCTTACTCCAGGCTGTATAGGCCGAAAGCCTACTGCCAATTAAGCATATCAGGTGATGTGCATCTCTGTAATGAGAAGGCGTGTGGTCTAATGACATCAACACCCTAAATCAGGTGTATTGGGTAAACAGATTTATTAGGCAACTTCCTTTCCTTTGGCAAAATGGGTCAGAAGAGGGACTTGACAGGCTCCAAAAAAGTCCAAAATATTGAGATATCTTGCAGAGGGATGCAGCACTCTTAAAATTGCCAAGCTTCTGAAGCGTGATCATCCAACAATCAAGCGGTTAATTCAAAATAGTCAACAGGGTCGCAAGAAACGTGTGGAAAAACCAAGGCGCAAAATAACTGCCCATGAACTGAGAAAGGTCAAGGGTGCAGCTGCCAAGATGCCACTTGCCAGCAGTTTTGCCATATTTCCTCCTCTTAGCTCCTCTTTGCTCCTCCTCCTCACTGCTTACATTCTTTCTAGCTGATTTAACTTTTATTTATTTCCCTTCACTGGAATCTATCTGTCTTTGCACCTGATGAATCCAGACCATGCTGGACTTAGAATACAAAAGGTTTTTAACTCTTTGATACATTTCAGGGCTGTGAGTGCTCTGTGTGGCCTATCAGCAGTCCAGGGCTCATTTGACTTGTATAAATCTGAAGCTAATTATCATCAAAATACCTTCATTCTCAATGGATTTTTTTTTTTTTTTAACTTGTACAGAAAGCTGAGACTTGACGCAAAAATTTTCCACCTGGAAGTGAATGTGAAAGTAAACTGATTATCTTTTAACAACATAACTCTACCATGTATTCAAAATAATGAGCTAGAGAGAGCTAACACAGCTAGGCGACAGTACAATACTAAGCAATGATACTGCACATGCCTGTCCCACCCATGCTTAATTGGTAGTAAGCTTTCGGCCTATACAGCTTGGAGTAAGACAACATGCATAAAGAGGATGATGTGGTCAAAATACTCATTTGCCTAATAATTCTGCACTCCCTGTAGTTGAAAAGAAGCTGATAAGTCAGAACTTTGACCTTTCTAGCTCAGATCGCTAGTTTCTAGTGAACTGATGAAGCTAAACATTGTTTGTGTTTAGAAGTCTTAAATACTATTTATGTTCAAATGAAGGCTAGTGTTATTCTCCTCTGACACAACTGCTTGAATAAATTCGTTTTCATCTCCTAAAATTATTCCAAACTTTTGATAATATCATGACAATGCAAGGAAGCAAATCTGTATGTCAGCTTAATTTTTCAGTGTAATTTCTAGACGGAAAAAGATCAAACACACAAATCAGACTCATTTCTGATGTTTCACGACAGTCAAAACATCATTACTGAAATAAAAACAAGACAAATAAACCTGATTTGTTTGGTGAAACTTAGCTCTGAAACGTAGACCAAAACCAACCAGCCCCTGGGTAACTTCAATGCGCATAGACGTTCCTTCCCTATTCCTTTTCAGAGATTGGTCAAGTTAATTTTCCCTGTCTGTACAAAAAGGCTGATGGATAATATAATGAATAATTCAGAATTCCAGCGAGATCCCAGCCCCTTTGCTAAGAGCAGAGGAAGACTGTGAATCCAGGCCGGTAAAAGAGCAAACTTGTCATTCGTGAATTCTCCTAGCCTATATGAATTTTTCTGTACAGTTAGGACTGTAATGGGTCCTCTTTATTGGTTTGATTAATTCAAAGCTTCTAATAATAAGATGTGATGATTTGCCTTGAAAAAATATTGTTCACTGAAAATGTAACACTTCAGAGAAATGCAAATTAGGTAAGAAGATGCAAATGAATACAATTTCAGAAACTAATTAATATTGAGAGCAGTCAAAATACTGACTGACTGGCGAATAATGCCAGACAATCTAAAATTTGCTGAAAAACTGCAATATCAGATGGAAGTTAACACTTTTATAAGCTGCCAAATGAACACTATCTGTGTTGTTGTGCCAATGCCTTTTTAACTGTAAGCAATTTTAAAATTTTAGTTGTAAATAACTAAAAAGAGGGCTGAAAGTGAGATTTTATGGTCTGGATTTCACTTTCTTTCTATGATTGAAACAAACTACAACTTTGGTTGTACAATTATATTTTATGTAAAAGAAATATCTAAAAAAAAAAAAAAAGAGTTAGTTCAATGTAGACTCTTTGGACTCTTTGTATGGATTTTTTTTTTGTTTTCATATGAACACTGTCACATTTTTCTCCAAAAGAAGTCTCTGAGTTTGTTCACAATAAATGCCAAAACCCAAGGAACACGAGTTCCCCTAATAACATACATATACTGTGCCCCTCTTCTGTCGCTATACCAAGAGCTTTTTACCTAACTCAGAATTCACACCTCAATAGACAACATGGGGTTCAGTGTCTTGCTCAAGTATGCTTCAGCATATAGTCAGGCGAAGCCAGGAATCAATCCACTGACCCTCCAGTTGGCAGACAACTGCTCTTCTTCCTAAGCCCTTACCAAGGTCATCCCCTCTGTGTTTTATCAACTCTCTGAGGCTTTGCGTTCCCTGTAGCCAGCGTTTCCATCTGCTTTTGGCTATATTCCAATGACTTCCATAATGCCTCAGACTCTTTATGAAGAATATCCACCAAGCAGAAATGGTTGCATAAGCTGCTTACTTTTCTTTATCTATGGTCCTTTGTATGATGTCCATTGAGTCGTTAACTGGTGGAGAAATCGCTCTGGGTGAATCCTTGTCTCAAAATCTTTTAGGCTTCCTCATGACAATTCTGTTGTAGCACCAGTCAGTAAGATCTGTCAGGCTGACCAAATCCTCCTGTGCTCCAGAGTCTACCTCACAAGATACTGTTTTTCTATTTTTAAGATTTTTTTTTAGGCTAAACTGGCCAAACCCATTCAGTTCAATAGATAAGTGTTTAAGCACCTCTTGTTTAAATCTGCCATCTCACAAGATCTGCACCAATTACCAGTTGGCAAATTTACCTAAATGGAAATAACAGTTGCTATTTGTTTGAGGTGCTTGACTTATGCATTGAAATTCTATGTAATTTAGATTGTAATATGTTTGGTTGGTATGCAGACAGTTTCACTACGTTGTTTGAGTGCTTGATGGGGTCAGTCTTTGTCTTTGTCCAATCATAAGAGAGAAGGTTTTTTTTTTTCCCTCTATGTGAGAACAAGATTTATTCAGCAAAGATTTAGCAGCGACAGTTCCCTATTACAGTAGGTACATAAAAACATGTAAGAGAGAGCAGGGAAAGAGCAGGCTTTTTTGTTTCTGCTTTATTTGAGTTTTTACTAAGCCGACCATCTGCTGGTAGCTTTATACTTAATGCATATAGAAGTTAAAGTGTATCATTATTCATCATCATCAACTTTTATTCCGGACACATGGTCCATTTAAGACAAACAAAATAAATAATTATAAAAATAGAGACAGGAAAAGCAAAATACAAACAATTAAATAAGATATTATAGAAGGCAGTCAAACCAATGCCTCCACAGGCATTATTGTTGTTATTATTATTATTATTATTATTATTATTATTATTGCCTCCCCCTAAAACTTTCATTTATTGTTTAGCCAATAAGAATTAATTTAGTCAACCCGGTGGGGGGCTGGATAAAAATTACAAAAACACCACCTATTTAGTGACTCAGGGAACCCCTTAAAGGAGTTACTTATTCTGTCAACATCCTAAGCACCAGCTGTACTTTATACAGTCAGAGGATGACTTACCCCACCCACAGGCCTACGCAGGTATGAAAAACACACATGCACAAACAGATTCATCCTCTGGACACATTTCACATGTGGCATTTTCAAACGTTTACTTTGGCAGGAAAAGGATTTATCAGCACTAGCCTAATTATAACTGCCCTGAGGAGTAGATGCAGAGGAGGGGAGGCTTCAAACATTCAAACACATGAGCAATGGGGGCAGTCTATGTGAGTAGATAAGTCTGTAGTTGATGCTCACCGCCTTGCTCAGGGGCACTTTTAGGGCGGCAGAGGGGAATGAAAACATGATTACTCATCCATCTCCCTCTGGTTTGAGAATTCAAGCCACCAACCAAAAAGAATGATCAGAAAGTCCAGTTCCCTTTATTAAAGCTCTTACCATTACATGACTTGGATGACAAAGATTGTACACCACCACAAAAAGGTGTGTAAGTTTAGGGATCAGAGATCTCTGATCACTCCTCTAAGAGAGTGGTTATACTGTACATAACTCTCAGAATAGTCTTTTGATGACAATAACAGAAGAGATTGAGATTGCCGACAAGCTCTTACAGATGGTGTTTTATAAGCTGCACTGGAAATATTTCTGTATATTCAGTATGTTCAGCATGTTCTACATTACAGTATATTAAAGTGGATTTTTGTGTGACACCTTGCAAACTAACCACATCTGCTGCTGCCAAGTTATACTTATTGTATCCATCCCTGGAATGCTGGTTGAAGCTGCTCAGATGTTGGGGTCGAACATGGAGTCATGGGGTTTGATTCTTGGTCATATTTCTTTTTCCATCTGAAGAGTAAAATGACTTAAAAGGTTAGATTTAAAATTCCCCAATGGCATTTTTATTCAACTGGTTTTATAAGTTAAAAGAAGTATCAAGGTCAGGACCAGAACCAGGTGTCAGATCCCTGATCTCCTTTAAATGTCTGTATTTTATTTGCATGAGGACGTTGTGTTCCCTTATATGTAGTCTGCATTTTGTCACAAGACAAAGCTGCAGCAAAACCACTTTAGCCTTTTACCAGGTGCGTTTACATGGACAAATAATTCATCTATCTAATTGAAATCTTTCCAATCAGAGGTTCCAGCTGGTGTGTTTACATGGACGCTGGAAAAAGTGATCAGATCAGTTGTATTAACTTGATGGACAGATTTATACGTCCGCAATGCTTTTGACTTGCGCAATACATCCTAGTTTGGAAGAAGAGGGGATTTCTTTTTTTTTTAATTTATAGTCTTTTGAATCCCGGAACCCTCAGTAATCCTTAACGCTTTAGACCCTGATTTAAGGTTTGAGCGTGCTAAAACGCGCTACCTTCATTTTCATGCAATAATCCGCCGGAGCTGATTTACAAAACAGGGCAAAAGGAGGTTTGCGCCTGTTAATTGGCAAAATAGCCCCACTATCCATTTTGCATGTCTGCTGTAGATGAATATGCAATCTGGGCGTTTCTGCCAGAACGCCCAAAATATTGGGAGGAGACTATGCAAACAACTCAGCTTAACACACGCAATGTGATTCATCAACCGTGCAACGGAAAGTGGGCGCAAAAAGTTGTGGAAAAATTAGCACGTCTGAAAGCAGGTTTTAATTGGCAGCTTATATACTGATGGCTGAACGAATGCTGCATACAGGATTGCAGACTTGCAGCATTGCTGCAAAATCATTTCTAATGAGGTGTGCAGGGGACAGTCAAGTTTTCATTATTTATTTAGATAAGAATCAACATCACTGTTTAACATGGGTTATTCTACATAGATGAATCAGAACATCTGCAGCTGTAGCATCATGGTAGTTAAAGCTGGCATTAATTATGTCTTTTTGTTTTATTTTATTTTATTTTTTGCATATTTGGCATATTGGCACATATACACATAGCATATTTTTAAATTGAGATCAACCACTGTGCGCTCCTCCTCTCTCCCGCTCCACACCACTGCTACTGGTGGTCTGAGGTTGCTGACCTGTGTGAAGTTGACCCCCCACCCCACAGAAAACTCAATGAAAATAACCAGTAACGTCGCACAAACTACTGATACTATTTTTTACTGAGTTTTCTGGGGGTGGAGGGCAGTTATGCAGGTCCAGCACCTGGCATTGTGTCAAAGAATGCGCACCGCATGCGTAATGTCAGACCATCCTCAACAGCGTCTCTTTATCAAAGTCCTTATAAACTGGCCTCTTCTTACGACCCACAGGGAACCCTGCTGCATTGTATATTGTTGTATTAGATATGTATCTTGTATATTATATTGTCATAATTATTATATTTATCTTATATTCTGTTTTTTACTTGCCTCATATTATATCTCTGGAGCTAATATCTCTCTATCAGGTTGAATTTAATCTTGCATTTACCACATGCTCTTCTGAACTTTCCATGGCAAAGCAGTAGCGCACGCTAAATCTTCATTTAAATGCAGCTGTTTGCGCCTGTTACAGATTGCGTGTGTAATCTTTGTAGATCACCCGCAAAGGCTGAAGAGACAACGCACAGTATTTATCTGCGTGGCAAAAAAAATTAGCGGCCTTTATTTGGATTCTTTGTAAATCAGGGCCTTTGTGTTTTAGAGCTGCTGCTGTTCTTCATCAGGACATGAAAGCAGCAGATGATAATTCAGAGGTAAAGTCCGTATGCACGGAGCCCTCTGATCACATTGACAGGAAAAAACACTTGTTGAGACTTCCAGGACAGATGCCCGAAACATAACATAAATTAAAAACCCTCAGCATCAACTTATGGCGTGTTTATCTCATTTCTTGATCTTGTATTCCTCTTTTATCCGGCACCAAGTTCCTGACTGATGTGCGTGATATAGCTGTTGACTAAGGCGTAGTCATAAGATGTTATCCCGTGATCATGCATTATTAAATCCTGGTGACATATAATTAACATGCGGGAACGAGATAAACGAATCGTGGTGTTACAAATGTGTCAAAACGACATAAACAGCTCGTGGCCAGATGTTACTACACGAAGAACTTAAACTATATCTGCATGTTGTCCAAAATGAACCCAGTTTGCTGAGTTACGGTGATGTGGGGATATTCCATGACTGATATAACTTCCCCATCACTCTGATTTGACCTCTCTGCCCGCTTACACACACACAGACAGACCCACAACACTTCCTTGATTCACTGCCTTGCCGTATGATGTTGTGATTGTCTGCATTTGTGCTTTATTGTAAGGTGTTTTTTTTTTTTTTTTTTGTATCCCAATTCTCTACCTGTGTTGGTGTAGCCTTCAGATACCTCTTTTTTCCCCACCTACCCATCTGTCCTCATGTTATCGTTTTTCCATTTCTGCAAAGGTGCGCCTTGAGTGACTGCGTGGCCTCAGTCTGCCTGATTCTGTTTGTGTTTATATGTTCTGTCTGTTTGTCTTGGACGGGTTGTACTGGAACATGAATTTCCCCTCGGGGATCAATAAAGTATCTATCTATCTATTTCACAGTTATTGCTTGTAAGTTATCATAAACATCATAATGAAGAAGGAATAACTGGTTTTCACCCCTACGTCATGCCTGATGGTGTATAACGGTGAAAAAAATTGTTTCCATTACACTTATGCGAAAAACTGTTTCATCAAAACGTCTGAAAAACCGCCTCATGAAAGCATAAAAATTCTTTGCAATATATGAGTTTTTACTAAATGTAGGTGTTTCTATTAGTGGTTTTTAGGCTTTGCTAAATTCCAGGTGTAACCCAGCTACTGTTTTAGTTTCACTTTCACGGTAAAAAATGATGGGTCACTGCCCCTGCCCCCCCCCCCCCCCCCCCCCAGTGATTCCTCATCTGCCTCATTGACCATAACCTCTCTTCCCCCTACTTTTTGTCACTCAAGCATTCATTCACCTTTTGTATGTGTCAATTGTGGCCAGATCATATGGTCATAAAAACGACTGAGTCACCCTCTGACATCCGTCAAACTCATGTGCATTGCTAAGCAACCATAGGCCAGTTTAGGAAAACTCTGCACTATTACTATAGGGTTTTCTTTTTGTTTTGTGCACTATGCACTTAGAGCAATAGGGATTTTATTTTAACAGTATTATTTTAACAATATGCATTTGAAAAACCAAAACGGTAACTTTTACCCCCTTGGTGGTTCTCATGTGTTAAATATGGCTGCGTCAGTCTCCGGTATGGACATCATGGAACTTTCCAAGCTCAGATGATGCTGAGATGACCTTGCTGTGAAGATAACCCAGGATTTAACTGTGTGTAGAGCATTGTTTTCTTCAGTTTCTTTTCTCTGTGCAACATGCAAGCTCCTCTAGAGTAAACTCTTTTACTGATCCCGCTGCTCTGTCTTGCTTAATTTACAGTGTTAGTGATTTAATTTCTTCAACAATATTGTTTATCAATTCAATTATTCATGCTAAATTCTAAGAATTCGGCTGTTTTATGTGGTTTTATTGGTCTTCTATTGTCTTTTATTTGTGGTTCTTAAAGGTAGAGTCCGAAGTCCCTCCAGCGTTTCTGTTTGCAAACAACAGTATTCAAACTTAGCGCTCCTCCCTCTAGGGCTAATGGCCGCCTTGTTCTAGCTAGCCTTTTTTTTTTTTTTTTTTTTTTTTTTTCTCTTCCGGCTGTCGGCGAGTGCAGACGTGCTTTCCTCTGCTCTGCTCCCTTCCTCCCTATTTTCCCTGCAATCTTTGTCCTGTCACTCCTCTGAGCCTCTCTCTGCCTTTTTCTCCTAAATCCTAAACTTCAACTATGGATCTGGACGGCGGGTCTCTCATCACAACGGATAATATTTTTTTTACCCAGAGACAAGGTGCAGGGGCGGCATCTTGTCCGGACGGGACAGTCCCAGCAGGTCACACTGAAGACCTGTACATGTTTGGATTTATGATAACTGGGTTCCTGCTGGTTGGAGCTGTCGGGTACCTGGTTCATCGGGAAATTCTGAAGCTGACGGCAGCTGTTGGCAAGCTGCCGTTCGAGCTGTTTCTCCGAGCTACCAACACTCAGACTCAAACTTTGTGCACGTTGACTCGCGTGGATGCCCTGTGGGGCAAACTGGGGACGATGTCTGACAGCATAAAGGATGTTGGGTTCCACCTGGAGCAGTTGGAGACTTGGATTGGGGGTAATTAACACAAATTTGGCTGATCTGGTCGCCTCTGAGACCTGCTGAAGACTTTACAGGCAGACGGAAACATGCCTCTGCCTGGACCCAAACTATCTTCTTATCTCAATCTGGTCCCCGGGAGCGGCCTTGCAGCTGCTCCTTAACTCCCAAATGTCCTTGGAGAAACTGCAGAAGTGAGGCTCTGCAACCCCCCCCCCCCCCCCTTCCACGAGAACAGTTGGGACTCTCTGAAGGCCGTCTCTATCATCTACGGACTGTGCGTGAAGCCGCTGTCTCTCGCTTACGCACACACATTTTCACGACACTGATGCGCACATCCCACTGCACTGCTGGTCCTTCTCAACTTCCTCCCACCAGAAATCGGTGGAGGATGGAGGATGCGCCCCCTTTGTGGCTGCGTCTTCTCCCTCACTGGGCTCTGGACCCCTCCTCCTCCCTACCACATGTGTCATGATGTTGTGACTGTCTGTATACGTGCTTAACTGTACTGAGGGTGTTTTTTTTTTTTTAACCCATTATCACGTCCTCTGCAGAGGGCGGGACAGTGGTTTTCTTTTTTTCTCCTCTCCCCACCTGTCCCAATGTATATCTTTTTCACTCTGCAAACAGGTGCGCTGCTCGTGTGGCTGCACCCTCAGTCTGCCCGGTTCTGTTTGTGTTGTGTCTACTGTCTGTGTAGTCTTGGACGGGTTGTACTGGAAAAAGAATTTCATTGCACTGGGACGCCGGTACAATGACAATAAAGTTTTTCTGATTCTATTGAACTTCAAGCTTCTCCTTCAGAGCTCAGAAGCGGGTACAAGCCAAACTATTATTAACCCTGGTTTTCCAAAGTGCATTATCTGAAGCTCTTACCTTTTCTTCAGTGCATCCACGGTGTTTTCTTTCTTTCTTTTTTTTTTTTCCTTCGAGAGTTGGACTGACTGATGTCTGCTCCAATCATGAGCTTATTTCCACACAGCATCATGCTCTTAGCTCTGTCATTTGCTGCCGATATAAACAGAAATCTCCACCCAGAAACGTCCCGACCAGACTAAAACAATACAAAAGAGTGAATTACAGGCAGTGGGAGGGAGAGTTGCATTCAAGCACACCACGGCACGGGAGTAGAGGCCCAAAGGCGGGTTTTGAGATGGATTTCACTTGCACTAGTCTAACATTTATTTTTTACGGGGGGAACTTCGGACTATACCTTTAATGTGTTTTTATTGTAGTTTTGTTGAGCTATCATATACAGTGGGAGAAAAAGTATTGAACACGTCAACATTTTTCTCAGAAAATATATTTCTAGTAGAGCTATTGACTTGAAATTTTCACCAGATTTTGGCAACAACCCAAATTCAGGTACTACCCAAAAAGTGAGAATATCCGGAAAAAGTTAATGTATTTCTGTAATTCAACTTAAAAGTTGCAATTTACATTGTATAGATAAATAATATGCAAATCAATATATTTCAAGCTTTTTTTTTGTTTGGATGTTGCTGATAAGGACTTGCAGCTTAAGAAAATCTCAAATTCAAAAACTCAAAAAATTAGAATATTGCATGAAATCAATTATAAAAGGATTTTAAAAGCAAAAAAGTCAGACCTCCTTAAATAAAATCTTGCATCTGTACTTAACACTTGGTTTGGGCCCTTTTGCATGAATGACTGCCTTAACCCGGCGTGGCATGGATGCAACCAGCTTGTGGCATATCTCAGCTGTTATGAAAGACAAACATGCTTCCATCACAGCCTTGAGCTCTTCTTTATTGTTTGGTCTCTTCCCGTTCAGCTTTCCCTTGACAATACCCCACAGATTTTCAATGGGGTTCAGGTCAGGTGAGTTTACGGGCCAATCAAGCATGGTAATCCCATGGTTGTTGAACCAAGATTTTGTACTTTTCGCAATGTGGGCAGGTGCCAAGTCCTGCTGGAAGATGAAGTCTGCATCCCCATACAATGGGTCCACTGAAGCAAGCATGAAATGCTCCAAAGTATCCTGGTAGACGGCTGCATTTATGCTGGACTTGATAAAACACAGAGGACCAACTTCAGCAGCTGACATGGATCCCCAGGTCATCACAGACTGGGAAACTTAACACTGACCATCTTCTCCAGGCTGCTGTCAGCCCTTCGGCTTGTACGCCGTTTTCTTCCACACTTCTTCCTTCCACTTAACTGTCCATTAATGTGCTTTGACACAGCACTCTGAGAACACCCAGCTTCTTTTGCTATCACTTTTTGTGTGTTTCCCACATTGTGCAGGGAGTCAATGATGGTTTTCTGCACAACTGTCAGATCAGCAGTCTTCCCCATGATTGTGAATTCTTCCAAACCAAGACAGGGACTTTTTAAAAGGCTCAGGGCACTTATGCAGATGTTTTGGATCACTTACCTTATTAGAATGTGACATTCCGAGCCTACAATACTGGAGCTTTTCACAATATTCTAATTTTTGAGTTTTCTTAAGTTGCAAGTCTTAATCAGCAACATTCAAACAAATAAAAACTTAAAATATATTGATTTGCATATTATTTATCTATACAATATGTAAATTGCACCTTTTAAGTTGAATTACAGAAATAAATGAACTTTTTCAGGATATTCTAATTTTTGGGGTAGTACCTGTAATGCACACATACAAAGAAATCCTAACATTTATGTCTATCAATTAGGTTATGTCTAATATAGTGAAATGACACAGAGAATAAGTACTGAATGCATGACGAAATTGAGGGACAAAAAGATCTGGACAGCCAAGAAAGCAGCTGGAATCTCTCAGTATTTAGAAAGTAATCCTGTCCCCTATCAGTGCAAAGTAATATCAGCTGGTTTAGTCCTGACTGATGCCTTTAAAAAGGTTTCTCATCACCAAGGTGTCAGACAAAAAGCATTCCATGCTGGGTAAAAGCACAGAGCTGTCTAACGACCTACACAACTGTCAGGTTGTAACCGTCAACCTGATCATTGCAAACACAGAAAGGCATTGGTTCCAGGTGCATTTCTAAACTTCTGAAAGTTCCAGTGAGCGCCATTGGGACCATCATCTGGAAGTGGAAAGAACACGGCATCATCATAAACCGGTCATGGCCAGGTGCTCCTCGCAAGATTTCAGACAGAGGAGTCAGAACAATAATCAGAAAGGTTCTCCAACAGCCCAGGATCACTCGTGGAGAGCTTCAGAAAGACCTGGAATCAGCAGGTACAGCTGTTGCAGAGAAAACAAGAAGTAATGCATTCAACCGCCATAGCCTTCATGCACACACACCACGCAAGACTCCATTTCTGAAGAAAAAACATGTTGATGCTTGTTTGAAATTTGCAACACAACTGGACAAACCCATGACATTCGGGAAAACATAGTTTGGTCAGATGAGACCAAAACTGAACTCTTCGGATTTCATAAGACAAAACATTTTTGCAGGAAAATGGCACAGCACTTGACCCCAAAAGCACCATAGCAACAGTGAAGTTTGGAGGTGGGAACATCATGATGGGGGCTGTTTTTCAGCATGTGATACTGGCAGACTTCATATCACTGAAGGAAGAATGAATGGAGAAAAGTAGAGAGACATTCTGCACCAGAATCTGCTGCCAGCTGCTGAAGAAGAAAAGAGGCTAGATCTTTCAGCAAGACAACCATCTCAAGCACACAGCCAAGGAAACACTCAACTGGTTTAAGAAAAAGAAAATAAAGCTGGTAGAATGGCCCAGTTAACTGAAGCCAATTCAAAATCTTTGGAAAGAAATGAAGATCTGATTTCACCGAAGAGATTCCCGGAACCTTGAAGATTTGAAGGTACTGTAGTTTGTGTGGAAGAATGGGCCGAAATCACACCTGAGCAATGTATTCCACTGGTTTCTCCATACAGGAGGCGTCTGGAGGCTGGAATCACCAAAAAAGACTTTTGCACTTAGTATTAGATAAATTTCAGTAAGCGTATTCTTACTTACTTATTCTCTGTGTTATTTGACTATATTACTGTACACATAATTTATGGACATACATTTCTTACTTGGGTTGTTGCTGACATCTGATGAAAATTTCATGTCAACAGCTCTACTAAAAATATATTTTCTGAGAAAAATGTTGGTGTGCTCAATACTTTTTTCCCCGCTGTATTTGTTATTTCAGTTTTATCATTGTTTTCTGTTACTTATTGTGCAGCATTTTAGAAACACTTTTGTTGCAAAATGTGCTTCACGAATACAGTGCATTGGAATTATCTTTAAATTTACCCCCACAATTTTTAAAAGAAGTTAAGTATAAGTGATTTTTTTTTTCATAAATGTCTACTGTCCTCACTTGTTTTTCTTCTTTTCCTCTTTTGGTTTTTGCTATTCTGTCATCAGCACTTGCAGGTTTTATTACTTCTATAATTCTTTAAAGGGACTCTACAGGGACTTACCAGAGTTATGCTTGATAAATAAGCTGATGAAGTAGCATAGATAGAACACAGGAAAAAAAAAATTAAATCCTAGCATTACCTGGAACATATAAACACAGAAATATCTCCACATTTCTACAACAAATGCATATACAAGCAGCCACATAAAACTCTGGCCACTGGTTATTTGCCAATTGGGTTAAGAATTAAGTAGTTAGTGTCAGAAGTAAGTGGATTCAGATCCCCATAGAAAAAAAACAAAACAAAAAGAAAACCCTATAGTAATGTCAACAACCACATATCACATATCCAAAGGCAATTCTTTCTTGCAATGCAAAGCTTATTTCACACTTATAAATAGTCTTCAAACTCCTTTAGGCTAACTCACAGACCTGTAAATCACTGAGCAGCAATGGCAGGAGCTGCTGGCTGAACCACAAGCTGTCCTCCCCTTGCTTGACACTAACTTTAACTATGGTCAAAACTGCCCTACGGTTTTGGATTATAAATTTTAAAAGGTTTTTTCTCCACACCTGGTTTGCTTTGGTTCAGAATGTCTGTTTGTGTGGTTTGTTTATGTATTTGTGTGTGCTTTGACAAACTAAGCCAAACAATTTAGAAAATAATCCCACCAACTGAAACTTTGTAACATGGGAGAAAAAAATTTACATGGAAGCTATTACATATTTTCTGCACTATAAGAATGAGAGCTTACCATTTCAACTGTGGCCACAGTGTGATTAAAGCCTATAGAGGATTAGTCAAAGAAAAAAACCCATCCCTCCAGCATAACTGTCATGTAGTATCCAGACCACTTTGCTCTTCTTTTCTCTTTTCTAATTAATATTCCCAAAAAATTCTGGTAACACAACAGCCGAATCCTTACTGAGATCCACTTTTATAAGCTGTCCGTATGCTGCCATGGCAAAGCCTGATAACACATTCATTGTTGTGCATGTTGCTATGTTCATGTTACTGACAAGAGCTTCACAGGCCTGTCAGCTGCTCACCAACCCCATTATATGTCCTAAATGGGTGGCAGTACACTCAGAGAGGAGATAATACAGTTGCAGAAGAGGAATAAAAAAATATAAATGACAAAACCATAATCTTTTTAAAGCAGATTTACAACACAAGGAGCATTATGACTATATGTTTAAACTACTGAAGGGTTTTAACAAGAGACCATCCGGACCAGAGCCAATAATACTGTAGTTTCCTTACTATTATTTCCCAGCCAGCGACGCTGAGATTTCCTCTGTGATCAGCCCACTCTCCACTTTCTGACGTCTTAACAACACATCAGATTGTCAGCCAGCTCAGTGTTAGTCAGAACAAAGTGTGGTGCATTTGTGGGGGCTGCTACTTTGAAATGCAGAACAGAGAAAACCACAATTCATCCTTGTGGTTAAAAAAAAGTCTGGGCCAATAAGGAGGGTCGCACCGTAATCACTGTTTTTTTTCAAGCACTTATGCTTGTGCATAAAAAGTTTTTCTTCAAAGACCAGTTTTAAAAGGCACAAACTGTTGCCACATGCCACTGACATTAAAGGGGAACTTTGTTTTTTTCAATCTGGACCTATTTTCTATACGTTCATTTACTCACCCAGACAGTTTTGGTGCAACTTGAAATCCATCGGTACATATTTAGATCCAGTCCAGTCCAGTGAATGTCCGATATAATGGAAGTGATAGGGCAACCGCGTGTAGCCTCTAAATAAGGCCACAAACTCCTTCATTTCACCAATGTTTTGTTACGAAACATTAGTCGGACCCCCTCCTGTGAGCTCAAAGCGGCTTTTTTGTGGTGATTCGTCCTTATTTACAGACATTTACTTGTTATGGTGTCGCATTGTAGTGACATCATCAAAGCTGCCGCAGTAAAAAAGTCTGTAAATAAGATGCAGCGCCTGATGGTCAACACTCTGTTAACATGGGTGCTGAAATTAAACTGCTGCACTTCCGCGCGCTTCCTCATGAGGTGTGTCCCTAGGGTCAGAAGTGAGAAGTGAGACGAGTGTCCTGGTTGGCGCTGCATGTAACTGCAGCCACCAGTCAAGCCGGCACAGGAGCTTACGCAAACGGATTCTGTTACATTGTTTACTACGCTGATACAGTCTTTTTTGCCACTTTTTAGTGTCTTTCAGTTGATTAGGACCGTTTGCTGACGGCAGAAGAATCCATAACTATCCCTTGCAGTGTTTGAATTCACTGCGACCGTCTTCTTCCTGGATCAAAACTGTCGGGGACGTGTATGTAGCATCAATTGACGTCACATCCACGGGACGGCACGGGAAATTCATCCACCGAATCACAGTGAATTACGCAGCACACAGCCTGTTCAAGGCTACGGAAAGAGACGTAGGTGGGCTCGTTCTTTCTGTTTTTTAACACTTCATCACCCATTAGCATTAAAAACCTGGACATGCATGTTTATTCTTTCACAATTCCTGCCTCTAGTCTCTTGAGTATGAGCCTACGGTAGTACAGCAGCTGCAGTTGTAAGATGTTATCAGAGGTGGAACATCCGGTACCATTTAGTAAAAATCCTGCAATGTTTTTTGGTTCTGTACATGTACAGTAGAACAAGTGTTTTCACTGATGGGCTCATGTACCTGTAGAGAAGCTGTGCTAATTAAATTGAGTTAGAATTAGTGGTTGGTTGGAATAACAGCTGGGCATGATTTTTACCTTCTAGACCAGGGATGGATGTCTACCTCTGGATAGAATAGAATAGAATAGAATAGAATAGAATAGAATAGAATAGAATAGAATAGAAATCTTTACAATCCGCCACACACATCAAATTAAACACAATGCTTTTGCATTAGAATGAGATGTTAAAATAAACATTTGTCAGTGGGTTAAAACTGTGGTTTTCATTGTCAATTTACATTTTTTTGGGTGAAGATAGAAGTGTTAGTTACATGTTAAAGCTGGAGTTATTCTTATGTGGTGTCTGTGCCATGTTGGGCCGCGTAGCTGACGCAGATGAAATATGCGCCAATGTAGGCTATTTTGAAAGCAGTAGCAGCTGGTGTGAAGCCGCTCTGACGGTGGACGCAATAAAACAACTACGCCGCCTGCTAGGCTTGCGAGTGATGCATTCAAGGTCCATACAATGGTAGGAATTTCTTCAGTCGATGTAGAAATATCCTTAGTTTTTGACTTTTATTATTTTTTATTTTTTATTTTGACAGAACCATAGGCTGGGCCAAATGGAAGTTGGTTCTGAGCTGTATGTGGCCCATGGGCCACCATTTTAATAGCCCTGTTATAGGGTAAAACTGTTTTGGTAGCATGACAGTCCAGGATCCTGTGACTATGATTCCAAGTGGTGTTGAGGATTAATGCCTGTTTGGTTGAATGGTTTGTGCACTTGCCTCCCACCTGCGGAAGCTGGTGTTCAAAATCTGCTTTGTAGTCTACTGCCACCGCAGGCTTTTTATTTTCTTAGGTGCAATTCTGAGAGGGAGAGGCACCCTTGTTGGCAGCGTTAAGATAGAAATATAACTGTTGCATTGTTCAAAAGCATGCCATCTTCAGAGGGGAAAAAAAAAATCTATTTGCCAAAAAAAAACGCAGCGCAATAAACAATATCTGCCTTGAGGGGAAAGCGAGACTAATATGTAGCAATATGATCCCACCTAGGGTTTGACCAAAGTTTACCAAATGACAGTCGAGTGCCTTGACCATTAGGCTGGGAGGCGATCGCCATTCTGACATCCATCCATTCCGACATCCATCCATTCCGACATCCATCCATTCCGACATGGGTCCCCAATTGTTGAAATGGCAACACATAAATTTCTGCCAAACGTCTCATCATTCCGACAATTTTTTCATTCTATGGTTGGAATGATGGTATTTAAAAAGATAAAAAACACTCCACCATTCTGATAACTCCTTTAAAAGCCCCCTCTTCCGGTGTTCAGATTTTTCCGTGCTTTTACAGCCAGATGGACTCCTCAACCTTGCAAACCAACTTAATCATTGTTACTAAAATCTCCTGAAATGGGAAGTATAATATGCCTCCACGTATTAATGTAACTCCGACTAGTCTGAAACAAATTCATGTCTGAATCTCAGGGATCACTGACTGTAAGCAGAAATACAGCGTCAGTCACTGTCACAGCAGCAGCTGGAGCAGGTCTCCACAGAGCCGTGCGTCTTCATGCACCCTGGCATCATGTGCAACATTAATTACTGCAATTACAGATATCAATGACGGCACTGCTGTTGACACCTGAAGTCACTAACTAATTCCAGCAAAAACACATGTGAATGATGTCCATTCTCCTACATGTTGTACAAGGGAGCACATTTACACACATTTACGCATGCTGCACAAAACTCTTTTATCTCCAAACCTGCAGGTCATCCAGGTTTAGTGAAATGGTTCGGAATGAAGCGGCATCATCCAGATTAACAAGCTCCATCAGAACTGTTTGAAAATCTGATTTCAGAAGCTAAAACTTTATTTTGGAAATCAATCAGAACACACAATTAAAGAAATCACCAGCGTGCTTGCTCTCGACATAATTCAAAAAGCAATAGGAGATGATTGAAGGCCACAGTACTGCTATTTATATCTAAATTTTCTTTTTTTTTACATTTTAGATCAGTAATCTCCGTCTGGTATCCTCTTGTCTGCATGCAAGCGCACTGCAGTTTCATATTTGGAGGGTTTGGAGGGAAAACTTCATTCCGTGGCATTTTACCATTGTGTTGTAGCAGGCAAATATGATTTGTAATATCATCATATAATTATTCATTTGCAGAAGCAAAACGCCTAATCATGGACTCTTCATCACTGCTGCAGTTCAGCACCAGACACGTTTCCTTACTTGTTGGAATGGTGGGACGTTTGTGTGTTGGAATAGCGGTATTTCCGAATGGTGGTTTGTCTAAATGGTGGTATGTTGAAATGATAGTATGCCGGAATGCCGGCATGTAACCATTAGGCTTGTGCAAATATCTAATCACTACATGAATCACATGATATGACACATCACTTTTTCACACGAGTCCACCATGACAGAGGGTGTGCTATGGTTGCCATGGTAACTTAGTCAGAAATCGTTGGTGAAGAACTTATCACAAAAGGAACTATGGCAGATTTATCTATTTATTTATGTAACCTTAGGCTTTCTTTGTCTAACATGGAACGGAGCAAGGTGAAAGAATGTTGTACGTACAGGGACAACCTTGTCGCAAACATCAACCAAGATATTTGCTGAATTTAAAGCGATCCATAGGAGCTGCCCCAGGCAGGATGGAGTTATGACTTGGATACACTAATCCACACTAATCCAACCGCCGTATATGGACTAAAGTTATTTGGTGTTTGGTGTAAACTACTACAGAATTCAGGAGCAAAACCTAGAAGCTTCTCCTATATTTGAGAAAAACCTACAAACTTTTTGAGCCTTCTCCAGCTGAGCCCTCACTGTACTATAATTATGGCAGATGTGATGGAACTTGGGGAGGAGTTACTAGCGAAACGTCATGATCTTGAGCCTAATACAGCCAAAGACACAGTTGTGAAGTCTAAAAATCAGGGCAGATTATCTCTCAGATACAGAGAGACAAAACCTCCAACTGCCACATATGTCTGGTGATATCACAAATTTATGGATGGATCAGCTCGTGTGTAATTAATGGGCTGTGATGTGAAACGTTGATGCCAGAAAAGACAACTGTTGGGAAATGAAAGAACGTTTATCCGCGGTCTGATAACAATCTCCCAACGAATGTTTAACTCTGCGCAGTCATGCTGCATCTTTATCCATGAAATCCTTATCTAAAGGACATGTCTGTAACTTACTGACTCCGATTTATTTTGTTCGCCCCCCCCCCCCCCCCCCCCCAAAAAAGAAAAAAGATAGAAATTCTTTTGATTCCCAGGCACAAGACATGCCCATGCTTCCTAATCTATTTAACAGAACAGCCAAGATACGCTGCCCCATCTGTACCTCCTTCCATAGATCCTTGGGAGTTTATTTGCTTTGTCTTTCTCTGACTAAAACATTCTTTTTACATGAACAGAGTTCTTTGCTCCCACTTGACAGATGAATATTAAGTTGTACTTTCTTGTTGCTTTCTTTTTCATGTCTCTTTAGTTTAGTTTCGTTGAAAATTCTGCTTTTATATGTAAATGAATCACAGGGCAGTAGGGGTGGAAATCAGACCCATGCTACTGCATATATTTTTAACATTATAAGATTTATAGTCTAAAAGGGAACAATACATACACATAGCTTAATAAATCTGGCAAACACAAAAGGTGTGAGCATTTCTGTCATTGAGCACAGTTTAAGCCCTCCAGAATTTTCTACATTTAGTTCCTGGAGCTAAACAGGAGACTTGTTTGCATTAGAAAGGTGTTGCTGTAAACTCATGGTCTGGCACAGGAACTCAAGGCAAATGAAATGGAGAATCTTAGAGTGTCAAAAACCCCACAAATTATCAGACAGATATCAAGGACATTAGAAGGGATAAGCAGTGAGCACATTCTGAGATGACAAAAGCCGAGTAGCATCCAAAGGAGTGAACATCCAAGGCTGACAGAAGTAGCTGATGAGGATGTTTCTCATAAAAACTCAACCCCCTCACATATAGCCAGCTAGAATACTCACGGGGGAAGGCATATAATTATTTAATTGAAACATAAAAAGAAGACTTTATGATATAAAATTCAGAGTTTACTGCAAAATTAATCCTGTAGTAGAAATACCAAAGGAAGAAGGAAAAGTATGGAGAGGCTGGGAACGAAAGACTAAAATGGACAAAATAACCTGTGAGCTCTAGATTGTATTAAAAAGCACCTGTATTCTTGTTGTGGTTTTGCTCCATTGCTCACATGACTGCATGTCACATTGAGATTGTTGGAGAAAAAAAAATCATGTTTGCTGGTTATCCTGTCTAGTGTTTCAGTATCCTCTCTTGTAAAAACAATTAACTTTGATTCTCTTTCATTAAAGGGATATTGTATAATTTCTCCTGCTCTCTATTTTAAGAAAATGATTATTTGGTTCAAAAGTGTTTTTCCATTTATCAGTAATCACTCCCATCAACAAACTGAAGTGCTCCTGTAAGCTCTAAATTTGCTGCTCGTATCATTCATATATACATCGAACGGGTCGGCTCGGTGGTGGCTACCATGTTGTGTTGCCATGTTTTTACGTTCAGTAGAAGGGTGACAGTAGGAAACCACAGAAACTCACCGGAGACACTGGAGTTGTCGGCTAAGTGTAAAGTGATACCTTTGAAAAGTCACCACGGGTGCAGTGAGTAGGAACCGAGTGTTACACTGATGCTGGGTTCACGTACAGTTGGGCAGACGGCCATCAGTAACAAACCAGATATAATTTTAATTGCAGTAGCAGAGAGAAAGACGGTAAAACATGAGTCAGGGAAAACAATACGACATCCCCAAGACAACATATCAGATGTGGACTGAAGTCACTGTAACTGACAGACCATGTCTTCACAGAGGCTTGTTTATGCCTTTACATGCAGTGGCTGGTTTCACGCGAACACAGCATGAAAAGTACTAGCGAGTTGCTTGCTATGTACAATTGTTACACAATATCCCTTTAATTAAGTCCCAATGCATTTTTATTGCAAAAATCACAAAAATTAATAGTGAATTCAAAAGAAGTGTATTATGCATTTCTACTTTAAACGTGTTGCTATATCAATGAAGTTCATTAAAGGTTGAGTATGGAATACGGACCGAACAGTGACATCACGTGTGTCTAGGTTGTAGTTGCAACGGCAGAAAAACAACTCCAGCCGCTGGGATGCCAGGCTTGCTGCCGATACGCAAGTGACCAACAGTCTGCAGCATGTCCAACACGCACAGGAGTTTACAACTCCTGAAGTATGAATGAAGTGTTTTTCATTTAATTTTCAATTCATTTCAAACATTTGTAATTTAACTCATTGACTGCCAGGCCTTTTTCCTATGGGAGTACTCCATATTACCAGGATTTTTAAGCATTTTCACTGATTTTTTTTTTTTTTTTAACTTGTCCTGTCCAGCATCGAAGCAAGCAGAATGGAAATCTGATTGCTTTATTTTGTTGAACAGTTTTGCTTTACCAAACGGAGCTTTATGAACATAAGGCTCCACTTGATATCCTGTTTATTCATTTTATTTCTTTAATTAAACATTTGTCTATAACAGCATTCCATATCATACTGCTGGGCCTGACAAGGGAGAAATGAAAGTTAACAGAGGTAATGATAGAAAGTGGAACAGAGAGAAAGGAGTAAGGAAGAGAGAGGAAGAGAGAGAGAGAGAGAGGGGAGAGAAAACATGAATCCACTTACACAGTTCACTGGTACATCTGTACAGCAATCCCTAAACAACATTCCAAGGTCTCTGTCAGAAAACAAAACAAGCAATCCCCTACAGGAGGACCTGCAGGTGGCTTAAATATCCTCAGATCATACAAACACACGCAGAACTACGCAGAGAAGAGGTACAACCTAGTCAGCGCAATGGGAAGCAGAAAAGAGGTAAAACATAGTCAGCGCAACGGGAAGCCGTGTCACAGTGTCAACATGCATAATAAAGGGTCTCCGTGGTGATACAGTCATGCAGATGCAGCCTCGTCTCTGCAAGGAGGAGGAAGCCCGCAAGGCTCACGACCCAGGCCCCAAGCAGCCACCCAGAGGCCCAGATCCCTGGGAAACTACAGAAATAAAGACGATCAACCCTTGGTTCTCTCTTACAAGCTCTGCCAGAGATTGAAACAGCTCCCCCGATTAAAACCCGCAATTAATGTGTAAACACATGACTGGCAGTTAACATTCGGATTTGAATTAATGTGTTTACACGTGAATGGCAGCAGTGGTCTGTGGGACCATGGTATAAGCGGATTAAACAACTCAGATACGTGTATTATGCAGTTTTAATGCACTTCCGCTGCACGCCGTGGTGTTCCAGACTCCACGTCCTGCATTAAAACTGTATAATACATGGCTCCTCGTTGTTTAATCCTTACTTAATATTCGTGGAAAATTGATTAACTATCTTTTCAATCACAGAAATAATACAATCCAAGAGTCAGTGGTCATGCTTCATCTAAAATGATCTGATTCCATAACAAATAAACAAATAACACTGGTCACAAGCTGTGGATAGTTATAAAAAGAGCAAGACTGCATAAACTAGCATGTAAAATGATTTTCCTCCACACGGTTGCGTCAGTTCAGCCAGCTGGGAGGGGCTCTGGTAGAGCTGTTGCCCCTCTGCACTGAGAGGAGCCAGACAAAGTGCCTCCAGAATGCCTCAGTGGGGAGGTGTTCTGGGCATTTCCCACTGGGAGGATGCCCTAGGGAAGACCGAGGAGAAGCTGGAGGGACTACATCTCTTGGCTAGCCTCAGAGCCCCTTGTGAACCCCTGGGGAAGCTGGAAAAGGGATGTTTGGGCTCCGTGCTTAGAGAAAGTATTAAAGAATGCACAGACTGAGCAGTTGCACTGATCGCTTACGTTTCTAGAAATATGCAGCAGAAGGAAGAAAATGTTACTTTTTGTACAAACTGGTATGAGAATACATTGAATAGGAACAATAAGCAACTGTGTGGGCTGGAATCCAGGGGTAAAATACATGCAGAGATGGTGGGATGGGATGCATACATGACTTTCAATAGCTATGGATCCCTTATGTTTAATGATAGAGGATAGAAACAACTAAACACATTTGAGGTGTAAAGACACTGACCACACCTCACATAACAGAAAAGATAATAAAGAAATTGAATATTCAGTAATAGTGGGGTCATATACCTAATACCTGTTCATAATCAAGATGCATCTCACTTACTGAAGACAAATCTACAGAAAAGCTCCTAATTATCTGAAAGAAACTGCATATGTGTGATTTCTTTAATTACATTGGAACCTGTGAAAAAGAGTGGTTTGCATATGAAATAACGTTTTACATAATGTATAACTGTAAAGTTATGTGGTTTGATCAGTAGCCATGATAAAAAAAACAAAAAAACAGATTGGGATTGCAAATTTTTCCAAGCCTAAATATCAGTCACAGCACAGTGTGTACCTGCATCAGAAGCATGAAAAGTTTAACAAAATGAAGACTGCAATCATCAACTAGACATAAAGGTCCATACATTTTTGAATATTACGTCAGTATCTCTAAAAAGTTGTTTATTTCAATCTGTTGGATGTTATTGCATTTTTCAGATATTTGCTTTTATTTCATCATGCTTACATCCTGTTCACATCATCTGTCTGAGACCAAAGAAGGTCTTAGTAATGTGTAAAAACAAATCCACTAAAAGGATCATCTTTAACCTACCATGCATAGAGTCAGTTAAAATCCCCTATTTTCTAACTGTCGATTCAAGTGGAGAATGTAGTGTTAAGGTCATGGTTAGGGCAAGTCTGGAAGACTATTTATTATTGGTGGATAATAAGTGAAACTATCTTCAGGAGACTTCTGAGACTATCCTCATCTGATGAATCTCAGCTGGCTGCCACAGGATGAATTTGATCTCTCCAAAAGCCAATTCAACATGTGGCATCATGCTGTTCCGTCACCGTGGGACATGAATGACTGATTTTAAACTAAGCTGTGAATTATAGGCTGAACAGGTCATTACAATATGGATAAAACTATGCTCTTCAAGGAGTGATGACATAGCAGTAAAAACTAGCTCATGTAGCTGACATTGCTGCATATGTCAATTCTCCAAAGAAAAAAAATACATCACTTTTTACAGCAGGGGATTGTTTTGACACGCTAGACCTCCCTTCCTCAGTAAAAGAGTTGGGTGTGGTAGTGATATGCAGCTTTACCCGGAGACCAAGTTGACTTCATTTTGATTGGCTACACCTTATTTGGCTATAACCTTATTTTGCGAAAGTAGGCCAAGCTGCCCTAGCGGTCGGAGTTTGCTTAAGGCTATCTGTTAGCAACATGTGCACTTCAGACAGTGAGCTATGTTTATAGGGAGCCGAAGTCACGCCCCTCTACTTCCGCATTATGGGACCTAAGAGACGGAAATATATGAATGGAAGTCAATGAGGAGAAAATAATGATCTTCTGGTCCCAGTCGTTCTCTGTCCTGGATTCCAGATATGTTGGTTATGGATTTAAATGGCACTTTTTCGTGCAAAAAAAAAATATATATATATATATATATATATATATACTGCAAAGATTTTAGATTATTTCCAGATTTACTTGAAGCCTCTGCGTGGACTACAGCCGTCGTCGTAACCGACCTGTGTCACCAGCAGGGAACGACGTCATCACTTGCAGCGAGAGGAGTAGTCCACAAAGAGGCTTTAAGTAAATCCTGAAATTATCAAACATCTTTGCGGTATTTTATTTTTTCTCTGCACGAAAAATTTTCGTGCAGAGAAATTTGCTTTGGCAAAGCAAATTTGTTTGGCACAACATAGGGGCCAAATCATCATTTTGCAAGTTATGATAGCCTACTGGAGAGGATAAGTCAAAATAAAAACAGACAACGTACAACAGTTGTCTATATCTAGCATTTGTTACATTGTAGGACCTGGGCTGTTGCCTAGGATATTCACTGACAGTTTTCTCCTGAGTTCAGCCAATCAACAATCATCACCATTTAAAGCTAGCGTTGGCAATGTTGGAAAAACGTTTTGAACAAGCTACATTTTTTAAAAAAACATACCACCCAAAACCTTGCCTTCAGAGCACAGAGCTGTGTGCGCTGATGTTTTACGAGCAGGTTAACGATAACAGCCGAGTGGATAGCTTGTTAGCTTTCTAGTAAACAGCTGGCAAACCGTGTTTCTAAAAGCCCTATCAGTCACCTCCAACTCCTTCTGCGGTGTAAAAAGGCTACACTGCGAACATCAACGCCTCCAAGACTTGGTCCTTATCTGTTGTTTTGTTTTGTTTTGGGATTTTTTTGGCGCAGCAGCAGTTAGCCGTCCATTAGCTGTATTTGTTTACAGTGAGTGGTGCACAGCGTGGTTCACATGGGGTCGGGGAGCAACAGAGATGAGAATAAAAGGCATTGATTTGTTCTTTCTGTTTGGTGCAAATTACCAATTCCTGCCTTTTGGTGCGAATGGCAGGGGTTGGTCAGAGTTTTTACAGAACTGCAGCTCTCACAGAGGTCTGACTTTTTTCCTTCCTTATTATGAATAGCCTACATGATGTATTGACTACTGTCAGGATGAAAGAACTATTTCACCCAATACAACAAAAAGTGTTTCTGAACAAGATTACCAACTCTGGCTTTAAACATCTGCACCTGTCTGGAATCACCTGCCATCTACCCATCTTTCCCTGGTCGGACAAAAGTTCCCTCCTTCACCTCTGGTTGGTTGCTGAAACTGCTATTCATCTAGTCATCACCCTCACCTGCATTATATAACTCCACTCCGCACATTCAGAATGGGGGTCTAGCAGGCTATGCAAGCAGTCGGCCCCCTGATGAGACCTACAGGCTGATCTGATATTTTTGTTACCTGTATCCTTTTTGGTTTGGTTTAACATCACTAGTTTTAGTCTTTCCATCAGTTCTGGTGTTTCCCTTCTGTTGTCTTTCCTTGGTTCTTTTATAGCAGGAGTGCCCAAGTCCGGTCCTCTGAACTACTATTCTGCAGCTTTTAGAACATACCCTCTCCAACACACCTGAATCAAATCGCTAATTCCATCATGCACGTCTTTCAGTACTGCAGAAGCCTGATAATGAGCCATTCATTTGATTCAGGTATGTTGGAAAAGGAATGTAACCAAGTTGTGCAGGATAATAGCTCTTGAGGACTGGACTTCTGCCATATGCATTATTGCACTGTTGTCACGGGCGGAGTCTTATTGTTATTGTTGTATATTTTTTATATTTCATATTTTTATCTTTTTGTGTTTCTATCTTATAGTTTATTGTATTTTATTGAATGCACCGTGGGTCAAGAGAATTGTAATTTCATCTGTGTCGTATGTCACGTACGGCCCACTTGACAATAAATTGAAGTTGAGTTGAGTTGACTTGGGCACCCCTGTTTTATAGCTTGTATGTTGAGGCCATGGGCTTAAACCTTATGTTAGATCCTTGAGTTAATTTTAGTTTCTTATATGTTCTGCACTCTGACAACTGGGTCATAACGGCATTTTTAATTTGTAGTCCATGAGGTAGCTATCACCTTTCAGTACAAATAGAGGCATTGATAAGCCAGTGGCACACAATTCTGATGCTTTGGGAAATTTGGAACTGGCTACTGAGCTTTCAGTTTCCATCCCTAACTGTGATTAGATCAAGCAAATATAAACAGGTGATTTGTTTTCTTTCTGTAAGACGTGGATTGAAGTGGAGATGAAATGGTGAGCTCAAGCTTCTATACTTTTCCCAGACTGTAATAAATCCAGACATTGAATTACAACAAATACGAAGTTCAATACAGAATGCTTTTCACATTCAGAAAAGATTGAAGACCAACTTTTGGTGTCTGAAGTGTCAGATAGCGGCAAATTTGATTAGATGGAGACAACTCTTCAGTTTTTGTCATTTTTCCCTATGAGATATATTTCCTGGTGGGTCAGAAATTGTAAAATGTCAACTTGTGAACGAAGTCTAATTGAATGTCTCCACTGATCTTCAGAACACATTCAGCACATACGCCAGCCCAACGTCAATCTTACAGAAAAAAAAAAACAAACTGTTTTGACTTTAAATCAATGGCACAATTGTTTGTCTGTAATGAAAGAAAATATTGCAGTAGTTCCTTTTTTTAAATTTAATTCCTTTTGAAGACTGAAATTCATCTTCATTTTTTAGCCAGGTACCTGCTATATAGTAGATTTTTGGTTTGAACTCTGGCAAAGTGTAAAAACTACTATAACCTACTATTCTCTCTTTATTGTGCAAGTAGAAGTTTCTGTTTATTCTGAGCATAGAGTGATCTTTTGGAGGTACATGGAGTTAATTGTCTTTACTTGATGCAGCTGTGATGAAGTGTAGCTACTATAGGAAAGACCTAGCAAGGCTTGAATATGATTTCCTTTTCCATTAATAAAAAAACATTTCCTGTGTTACAGCTCTCTGTGCTCATATTTGGATTGGTTCACATAGCTCTGAAATTTTAAAATGTGTTTTTCTATTTCTCCCATTAATATTCATTTTTATAAACACTGTTTAATCCTCATCTAATGTAGCCCATCACTTTACGGATAAATTCTCAGTTAAGTGCTTTAAAAAATTGGGGGGGGCGGCTGCTTTTGTAATTTAACAATGGCACTATATTTTGACGGCTTATAGTAAAATTGGCAAATTTAATGAAAGAATAAATGGACTAAACTTCTTTTAGAGTGTGTTTCTTAAAAAGGCTGTCCTTATTTCTTTTAGAATACTTTGTAAGGACCATCTTTTCACCTTTCTGAAGTTATAAGATGAATTTTTCGACAGGAGGTTGATTCCCATTGTGCCCTTGAGTGATGAGCTGGTGAACTCTGATGACTAATTTCAGTCCAAGTCTTTACAGCTCTCCTGGATCCATGATTGGCCTGTAGCTCCACTTAATGATTTCTCTAAGGGTGGGACAAGTAGGAAATGAAACCATTTTACATTCTAATGGTTATAAACTTCCTAACTGAGACGGAAACATTTGGTACCATTTCACTTACAATCAGCAAGGCGAGAGCTGCTACTGTATAATGGGAGAAGTTGGCAGATGAGGAGCAGAGAGGAAAAAGAAGGATGCTAAAAAACGAAGAGAAGTGAAAAGAAGAGTTTCATGAATGACAGATCAAACCTGTCTCATTAGTGCCTTAAA